>JAGDQP010034998.1:7825-19808 GCA_022664845.1 Lepisma saccharinum | reverse complement strand
TATCATCATTATTATTACTCGAGTCGGCTAGGATTTCGAACCTATTTGAGAGTTCGAGTTGGTAATCTGCTCTTATGCTCGGATTATTTAATAGTTTCACTTCGAATTTCAGTTGTTTTGATCCCTTGCTTTCTCTGTTCGCGATGCATAACTTTTCCCTTACTTTTGTGATCACTAATTGATGGTCGGTGTCACCTTCCGCTCCTCTGTACGACCTAACGTCCATTATGTTGGTGTGTCTTCGTCTGTCTACTAATACGTGATCGATCTGGTTGAGAGTTTTGCCGTCCGGAGATACCCATGTGTATTTGTGTATGTCTTTGTGTTCAAAGTACGTGCTCTTTACCAGTAAGTTTTTCGAAATCGCGAAAGTTATCAGTCTTTCTCCATTGTTGTTGGTCTTTTCGTGAAGACTGTATTTGCCTATAGTAGGTCTATATTTTTCTTCCCTCCCTACCTTTGCATTGAAATCACCCAACACAATTTTCGAATTATACTTCGGTAATCGGTCAAACAACCTTTATAGCTCATCGTAGAATATATCTTTGTCGTTATCAGTAGCCACCTCGGTCGGAGCATAGACGTTTAATAAAACCGTGTTGCCCCATCGAGTACGTATCGTAACGTACGATAGTCTTTCGTTTACGAACTCTATATTCTGAACCGCCTGAAGGATACTATTCTTAATGAGGAACCCTGTTCCGAAATCGTGAGACTGTGTTCCCCCGTAGTAGAAAGTGTACTTGCCCTGTGGGATGCTATCTTGACCCGCCCACCGAACTTCTTGTATCGCTAATATGTCTAGCTCGTACTTTTCGGTCTCGCGTACCGCCACCTGAAGAGCGCCCGTTTGGTATAATGTTCGTACGTTCCACGTTCCTATTCTAAGGTCTTTCTTAATCCTGTTCATAGAGCCCCCTGAAGCAGTCCCAGCCCGGAGATCCGAATGAGGGACTAGTTTACCTCCGGAATATTTTACCCCAGGAGAATCCATGAACCATCTGTTACTATTTCTTGACATGTTTTAGCGGTGTAGAGTTGTCAGCTCTACGACCTCGCAGTAAAGGTAGACATTCAAGATGTCGCCCTCTGTCCATCTCTGAGCCTTGCCGATGTCATTCATCTTCAGCCTCAGAGTGGTAATGGTGATTATGATAAAAAAATATTTTTGAATGTCAAAATATTTTGTTTTTGCTTCGGGAAAACTATGACTATGTGGTCTTCTGAATGACAAACCAGCCATCATAGACTACCCACGTTTCTACAATTTACATATCTAATTTGATTTTTTAATTATCTTTATGCATTTCAGGTTCAGGCCGGGATAGGATGGGGTAGAGATTATACAAGGGTCTTAATAGGTACTACCATCTCCGTATTTACCTGGTGTGTTATACAATTATATCCCAAGAATTTCTGGTCATAAACAAAAGAGAGAAAAAGTCTCACTGCTACCATCGGTTGTACTAGTAAAACAGAGAAAATATTTATATAAACCACTTCCCTCTCCCTAGTGTGATTTCTGTCCCTTAAGCATTTTATTTTGGTTTGATTTTTTAGTCTTTACTTTGTTTTACCTTCTTGTCGTCATTGTTCACGCCTAACGTTACTTGATGACTTCAAGAAACGTCTAGAACTACATGTATTAAAATATTTTTTTGACATTGTCCTCCTTAGCTCCAGGGACAAGATTCGACATTGGTGTTTGTTAATTTCCAGTTATTGTCGATTGAATCCGTCATTCCTGAGCTATCTAAGAAAGGGATATCGAAATATCGAAGAATTCCATATCGCTTGCAAAGTTATGACAATCTTAATTTCCACTTGATTTTAGTTTGAATAGTTTCGAGTAATTTAAGTTTGAAATTGGCTGTACTAAGTTGACTTACTTTTGTAAGTTTCATTCAAACTAGACGTAAACAGTTGTGTTGACATATCTGGCCGCATGGCAAGCCTGTTTCACACTTGTTATCACAAGCCTTGTTACAGAAAGCTTGCAGCAAACTTGCCAGCTGTAAACTAGTAAGTATGGTTCAAGTTATTTAAGTTTGCAGACTTACATTAACACGCTTGATGGAAGATTTTACACTTGATATGGTAAGCTTACAATAAGTTTGAATTAAAATTACTCTATTATCGGAGATATCAATTCATTCAAAAGATGGAGGCTAATGGACGTTATCAAATCTTAATTTCATTAATGATTTTGGGAACTTCAGTTCAGGCCAAAATACGGCAGGAGGTAGGATGTGAAAATAAAATTGCCAGGACTTAGTTTGAAGACACCATTACGACATTTGTAACAATCACAGCATCATATAATTTATATTTGAACATTTTATCAAGTAAACATAACATCATTTTAAGATTTTTTTTTTAAAATCTGAAATCTTTATATACAAATTAGATATTTTCCTATTTATTTATTTAGTGACAACACAACAGGCAATTGCCTAATTATAGTGTTGAGCTTTACAAAATAGTTGTACAGAGTTTATTGACAATGGCATCTCTAAATTCTTTAGGTGACATATGGCGTATGTTGTGTCGTGCTCCGCACTCCCCAACTATCAGTCATTTATAATTAATTATGAAATTCATTTTTACTTTTTTTTAAAAGAAAATATAATCTGAGGAAAGTCAAACAAGTGAAGTAAAAATATATAATTAAGTACTATTTTATTCATTGTTTTATGTATGTGTGTGTTTAACTAACAAATTTTCTATTTCAGTTTCTACTCGATTCAACAGATAGCCGTTTATATTTTGCTTTCTTTTTTTTTTATATATATAAAAGACTTCAGTGCGTACGTGAGATTTGTGTAGGTGAGGGGAGGTCGACGTCAGAAGGGAGGAAGAAGTTGCCGCCTTGACTTTCTTGCTGTTGTTTGTTGTGCATTTTTTGAACCTGGCCCGCGCTTTAGCTTAAAAAAGGTGTCGTCTTTTCTTATTGGCAGTTTCGTTTTACTGGAAACTTCGAGGCGGTAAAAAATGAGTATATATACTGTCATCGGTCTTCGCGCTCTCTTTGATTCTCTGATTCGCTCTTTTTACTGATCTGATATTTGCTGTTACGTCGCTATTTTGAAGCCACTACGATGTAGCGAGCTCGAAGTCCAGGCTGTCCGCCATATCGGGAGGCAGACATGGGAGGACTTTGTGTTCTCCAGGATTCCGAGCAGATAATTGTGTGGATATTGATATTTCAAAAAACTGGAACATAAGTTGTTGAAATGTTCAAATCGTAATCCTGTTCTTTTTTTGTTCTTCTCTTTATTTTCGAGGAAGAACCCGATATTCTGATATCGGTGATGTTAAGCAGTATGTTTCGTTTTTGTTGCCAGCCCGAAGAAAGAGTACTCTTACATGTTGTGTTTCCAGGCATACCTCTGTAAGAGAAAGAGTAATGAGGATTTGTAGGTTTACCGCCTACTCCAGTTGTTGTTGTGTCCTGGGTTGGATTTAAATTTCTTCTCGACGAAAGGTCCCATACAGGATACTTTCTCAGGTATCCTCTCTATGGACAAAAAGAAAGGGATGTAGACTTTATCGTCTATCCAGAGTTTGGATTGTAGTCCGCTTTGTTTAAGATATCTAAAATGATGTTCGAGGTACTCATTTAAGGTACTTTCCCGGGTATCCTCTGAATGAGTAAGGAAATACGAGGGCCTGTAGACTTTACCGTCTACTCCGATTTGTTTTGTTGTGAAATCTTCATTGAATGTGTTTTTTTTATTAAGGTAACAGAAGCTATTTCTTTGATCAATTGTTCTGTTGCTCAAATGATTTCAATGGTCGTCCTGATGAAGTGGACGGAGAGTTGTGTGGCATTCTATCGGATGGTGTGCCAAATCCGAGTAAGAACCTGTGTGGTTGCAGAACGAGGTGAATAAGTGGCCGGCATGATCGAGCTTGAAACTTTGCATTCTGTATTCGTATACTATTTTTTTTTTTTTTTGTCTTGACTGAAAAGCTTGTATTCCGTTCAAACTGGCCTTTATGGCGTTTAAGAAATTCCAAGGGAACGGTAGATTCTGTGTTTTGATGAGGTTTTGATAAGTTGCTAGGTGACTTCCATCGAAGAGCATTCGGGACGGAAGCGGTGTGGTAGCTGTTGTTGAAGGTGTTATCACAAGATTCATTCCAAATTCCAGCAGGAAAGTGAATGGGAATTGGTCTCAGTGAAGAGGAGTGATATATATATATGTCTTGCCTGACACATGACCTCTATACATATTTCAATTTCATATGAATGCTCAGGTTACTTTTTAGGGTAACCTCTGAGCAAAGAATCTATGGCGGGAAAGAAGCAAAGGTCTGATTTGTAGTTCTCTTGATTGGCAACTGTGTTTATGAAGCTCGAATTTGAATAATGTCAAGGTGTGTTTTAATTCTCAGGGAAGTCGGTCATAATCTTTCAGTATCCGGTATTTTGATATCGGGGAATACGTTAATTTGAGTTGTTGTTGTAATTTAAGTAGCTCATACACGATAATAATCCCGTTATCCTCTGTATGGGTGAAAAGTGGTGGGCTGTAGGTCTTATCGCCTACTCCATTTAAAACTGTTGGTTAAGATCGGTTGCGTCTTATAAACGTTAATGGTTTCATTTTTTATGCGTGTGAATGACGGTATCGTCGAATTGAGATATTCTTTTCTGGCTAAGAAATTAAAATTTAACGGCTGAATCGGGAATAGAGGAAAATGCAGCATATCTTTGTAAATAAATCAATATTTTATTATTACTTTATTCACGGGTTTCATTCATAAGAAACTATAGCCTAGTTAACATAATCTTTTTGTCTAGGCTTGACATGTATCGTTCCAGAGAGATCTACATATTAATCGTATATTAATGCGATATTCTTTTTATTTCTATTCATTTGTGTTTATTAGCACTGCAAAATGTTGTTTCGCTAAGAACCCACTCTGGAGGTTTCTGGATCGACTCCAGGCGATCCGTTAGGTGTATTATGTTGTGGTAGTGGGAGTAGTCTGTTATCTTTGCTAGGATTCGCCGCTTAGGGGAAATGTCCACTGGGAGACTGGTTGGCGCCTGAAGTAAATTAATCATTGTCATAAGATATTCAGCTGAGATTAATGATCCGAAATAATTTGCTTACCGATCATTCTTTATTTAGTTTTTTCAAGTGAAATCTCTTTGTCTGTGTACCAGTCCATAGACGTGGCTGGTGTTGTTTTAGAAACCAGTGGACAGGTTCTTGTCAACTAAGCGAGGATCCGTATTGCAAGCGACACCTTGACGTTGCGCAACTTTTAGCAGGTCCATGCAGATATCCTCCTGAACGTCTTAAATTTGAAAAAGGGACCGAAAGTGAAAAAAAGAAAAAAAAAGAAAATAATAGGTAAGCCAAATATTGAGGTTGCTAAAATTAGCAGCGAATCAGAAATTAAATTTTGAAAATTCGAGGAAAGAAGAAATATAGGTCGAAGGAAGGAATAAGGGGAGTAGAAAACAAGTAATGTGAAGTAGAAATTGGTGTGCGGACTTGAGTGAGATTTTTTTACAGAGCACATCGTCGAACCTAAATTTTGTAGTACCTAACAACCTATATAATATGAATCATTTAGGAATTTCGTTCCATACAGATGTCCTACTTTACTGTCATGTTTTATTTCCCTTGTTAAGTTTCAGATAAAGCTTCAGATATTTTCTGAATTCATTCTTTCATTTGCCAGAATGAATTCCAAGTTTTCAGTGTTGCCACCTTTTCAATTTTTTTTATTGCTTCAGCACCGTTGAACGAATCAGCACCAAACTTAGCATAAATATTAGCCAGAATAGAAAAAAAAATGCTGTGAGTGTTTCCTTCTCCAAGTATCTCATTTACCAGTGTTGCCAACTTATTTTAAAATTAAATTTATACAAATGTCTTTACTTATACAAATCTTCAGGTATCCAATGATTTATACCATATTTTGTATAGATGTTTATTAGATGCTGGGACAGGTGCCGCTTCGGGTGATACTCTGGTAGTCGCAGGAGCCTGTTTTCTGTGTCTAGATAAACATTAAAAAAAAATGATCCCAGCTATCAGTGTTGCCAAGATATTTTATTCACCCCGCACTAACGGGCAGGTATATCAGATAGTTTAATTATATTTTAGACTGACGTATAAAATATTGAAATCGTATCTCAAAGAATGTCAATTTGCCAGGAGAGCAAATAATTTGCTAGTAGATGGCGACGCTGATTAGTTTCAGAGTTATAAATCTGGTTCTGTTGCACGTATTAACATAAGGGGCAGTGCATTAAGTAGGCTGAATGTTTATACATACATTCATAGCAAAAATTGAAAAATGATTTTTTGTGAGATACGAGGGCTGTAAAGTGCCATCTACTCTTAAAGATAATGAATATTTATAATAATATGAACAAAGCCAACGAATACAACCAATGTTGTTATAACTTCCACAACTGATACATTTGAAATTGAATATTATCAAAATTGTGATTCGTACGGAAGTGTGAGTGATACGGAAGGGTATATTCTGAATGCTACTGACATTGTTGCAAGAAGATAGGAAGAACACCCATACACATACATTAAACAGAGAGAAAGAGAGAAAATATTGAATCAAATCAAGTGAATCAGAAAAACTCCAAAACGGGAAGACAATTTTTCTGTGAACCATTTTTGATGCTTCAGAAACACCACCAGAAAAGTAATTTTCTATTTTGATATATCTTTCCAATTGTTGATTCTCTTTTGTTAACTTTCACATTTTACTGCAGTTGTAGTGGTAATTGAGGTGACATTTTATCATTTTAGAAAGTCAATGTTTTCTGTCGGTTATCTACCGGAAAACGGATCCTACTCAAGACCTTTCAGAAAACAGTATAAAGTTTCCTTTCGACAGGTCAACGAAGAAAATTGCAAGAAATACTATTGATGAGAAATTTTCGTAATTTGTTTGCCTCTGTGTTTCTCTTTCACTCTTTCTATAACTTGCAGGTGTGTTTATTATTCTTGTTTTCTAGTTTCGAAAACTTTCCACTGTAAACTTTCCAATACATAAAATGGTGAGAGGTTAAATAAAAATGTACATACTATCTTTTTATGTTTATGTCAAAATAAACTGCTAATCACATGTCAGAAATATTTCTCTAAGACTAATTTCAACTTGAATATCATCGATATATACGAAAAGTTCAGAAGTCAAGGGATTCAAATGACATTGACGAACAGAAAAATTCGAGATAATCTTTAATATATAACTCAAAATATATGTGACGCATAGCTGTCATATTTTGTACAAAGAAACCTTGGGCCTTAATTTGAACATGTACGAAATATGACAATTTTATTTCTCACATATTTCGGGTTATATACAAAACAGTACCCCAAACTTCTTTTTTTTTTATTTATTCGTGAGCGTCTCTTGCATATCTTTGCTTCTGTAGTGTACATATATTCTTCCTAATAGATTCTACAAATAATTGTTTGCTACAATCCTCTTGAACTCAAACTTTGTCCTCGATGCTAAGCTTTATATAACAGCCATATTATTCCGGGTTTACATTTCTTTATTGGAATACATTTCCAAACTTATAGTTTAAGTTTTAGCCGCATCTAAAACACACTCTATTACTTTTATTTCAAATGAACCTTCGTTTGGCCATTTTGTTGCTTTCATTTCAATCAACAACTATCCATAGTTACGATCATAGATAACAAATTAAAATATAGCTGTAGAACTCGCATAGTAATGTCAGATCCTATGCGTTTCTGCCACCTGGTGATAAAACAATCAAATTACAGTAAAAAAACATAGGCCACAGACATGTGCATACAGATTCGTTTTTACTTGCTCTGTAAAGAAAAAGGTAAAGCTATCTCCTGTGCGATACGCACGCGTAGTGAACGGCGCATGGGGGATGTGCAGGTAGCGTTCCACATTTTCTTGACCTACGGTACCAAGTGAGGTGGGGTGATCAGTCCCACGCTCGACCGCTTTTACCTTCCCAAGGTGCCCAAGAGTACCAAGGACACTCCGGTACTCAATTTGATAGAAGACTGAGATCACCTCAGAGCGCTAGGCATGGGAACACTGCGAGAAAAGTCCCCAGTGCCCTGGCCGGGATTTGAAATCCGGGCCGCCCGATTCGTAGTCAGACGCATTAGCGTCTGAGCAACGGCGACTCATAGTGTATTTGTTAATTGAAAAACAAAAAAGCCTTGTGATCATAATAATCATTATAGATGAGGAAACGCGTATATTGTTCTTTAGTATGACTTCAAGTTATTGGTAAATGTTTTATGAAAAACTATTTCGCGCCTTTTGAATGTCAAGCTATCCACTACCACACGTCAAAACAATTTTAACTCCAAGATTCCCTACTCGCAAAGAAAAGAGACAGAAAAGAGCGAAACTCGCACAGTGCTGCCATCAACGGTTGTATCTGGCAAATACAGAACAGATTTTTATATGCCACTTCCCTCGCCTTGGTTACCATAGCTATTCTATGATCTCGCAATCGGAATAGGAAACGAGGCCATCCACGCGCCACAACTGGCATGTAGTAACGTTGTTACGTACTACGTGCTGTTTAAATAGTTTCCAATCCGTTGTTTGCAAGTTGATAGCGTGGTTCAGTGGGTAGAATGCCAGCTTGCTGAACAGGTTTGATTCCTGGCGGGGTGAAGATTTTTTTTTCTATATTGGCATATTTATTATTATAGTTATTTATGCCTTTTTGTACTTTTTTTAAATACCTTTTCAACATTTTAGTATACCGTAATTAACTTCAGGAAACCTCTCTTTAGTTTTTCTACACTCAGATGTGTGACATTGCACGTCCAGTTTATATATTCCGATCGCGAGTCGTTCATTTTTCTGATTTGCACTAATTCCACAGTTGCCAGATCCTTAATTTTCTAGCAGTAAGAAAATCAATTCTTCAAATGTGTGTACCCGATCTTTTACAAGTTTATACGGTAGCTTGTGAATAATTAGAGTCTTATTTTCATGTCCATTTTTTTAAGAAACCGCAATTCTGATAGTATAGTTACGTGCTTTTCAGTTTCTTCTGAGAACAAGCTTAAATCCATAATGAAGTTACTGTTTATAATGACAAGTTTCTAAAACACATTAAGGTGCAATGCGTCTTTGTACATCGGAGTAAGGATCAATATGTCTTTGTTCAACATAATATTATGTCTTACTTATGAACGGTGTCCCTGAAATTATGGGTCAAACTTCGGGAGATAATTATTCACATCAAAACTTTGATAAAAGATTTCTTTGAAGAAATTCAAAATTATGCGTAATTTCGGAACTAGAGGAGTTAAAAGTTACAGTGGCATCGTCACAATTAATGTCCTATCTCGATGCATAATGACATAAGCAGTGTAGGCTTACCAAAGCACAGTCGGAGTAGTATCCGATACATCTATTAAAAGAATGTTTATGATTGAGGGAGTGCCGCATAGACAGGTTTCATAACCTAAGAATCTTCCTGTCAAAGAACTAACTGGTTTAATAGAGTATCCCCTCTAAGCAGAATTCTCAAGCATAAACATAGCGTCAAATTATTATGATTTGCCAAGCCGGCTTACGTCATTGCTTTTTGAGAGATAACCTCATTTGTAACGATACAGCCTTAACTTTGAGCGCTTATAGGTCCAAAAACTAAACATATTTCGAAATTTCTTCCAATAAATTTTCTTTTTGTTTTTATGTGAATAATCCCCTCCCGGAGTTTAGGACATAATTTCAGGACGTATTTTGTGATTTATTTAATATATATAAGAAATATTTAAGGTCCACTACAGTTAGAAATAACTTAATATGAGACAAATTGCACAAAAAAAAATGACTTATGTAGTGTATAACTATGTCGGCATTGTATGATAGCGAATACTTCGTGTGAACTTAAAAGAAATTAGTATCCAACAAACTAGGAGAAAGTAATGCTTCAGAAGGTAAAACGTGGTAACGTACAAGCAACAAAATTCTCAGCTATTAAGTAAGAGCAAGTGTGTAGCAGTGTGTGTGAGAGAGAGAGAAAGAAAGAGAGAGAGAAAATGAGGGGAGATGCAAGGAAAACGGAGATGAGCTGAGGTGAGGAAGGATTTTGTATGTTTGCTTTTTCGTAGACTACTACTTCTTCAGCATATAACACATACACTGAGAATATCCCAGCGGTCACTGGCGGTCCGCGGCTCTGCTAATCGGCCAGATTGGAATGGATAGCTCTCATGGTTCGGTTCCCCATTAGCTCCCTTAAGTCCATGAATCAAGAAGTCAGCGCCATGTTAGGTGCCTCGCACAGGGTTGATGGGAGGAGAAAACTAAAAGAGGCGGGGAAGGCATCTGGATGTGAAGGTGGTGGTGGTAGTGGGTTAGTTAGATGTGGGATGAAGCGAAGACCTTCTCGCTTTAAAAATCCCTCGGGGGTCACCCCACCACGACGAATTACCTCTCTTGAAACGGCTCTTTCTTGATGTAAAGGCTCAAAGGGCACAACTAAGCTATCTGGTGAGGGAAGGTTTTCCTTTATTTTTGGCGCTATATCTTACCCCATTCCTTCTCTTCCGGTATATATATTTTTTACCTCACCTCTAAGATGCCCATACAGTTTAACTTGTTCCGTATCTAATACAAAACAAGGTGTTAACTTTCTACTATTCCCTGCGGGAGTTATCGTAATCCTAATTCTTAAAGATAGCGCTCTGGAGACACAACAACAAGGTGAGTTTGAAGATACAAAAAAGAACAGTGTGCACAGAAACCCACATGTGATATGAGTCACCACACTATGGAGAAATAGTACCGACTCCAGACATTACAAGCAAGGGATTATTTAGTGTTCGTTTTAGTAGCGTCTGTGCAAGACATTATGAATTCTGTTTCAGCGAAAATTATAGATGGCATTGTGAATGTGTGTATATTTGGATATTTGTTAATTTATTTTCCCCTTTGAGCGGCATTATTATCTACTTACATTATGATAACTAATAATTATTTATTGAGCAATATATTAGTGTGTTCTTAAAAGGGTATTTTGCGTATGGAGTTTATTGAACAAGCATTTCTTTCTGATGCATAGATGCACAGATAAATCGGTTGCTGCAGTGACCGAGAGTCGAACTCTGCTATTTTAGCTCCTACAAACTAAAAAATGCTACTAATAGAACTCTCAGCACATAACTAAATGATCCAAGTTCGATCTGCATTACCAGTTTTTTTTTCTGTACATTTTTCGACAGGATCTTTCCTTAAAGGAAATTAATATCTAACTATATTTCATTCCTGCAAAACAGTTAATAGGAATACTGAACTGCATAGAATAATAATTTGGTTAATGAATAGAGGTCGTACTTGCACTAAATGATTCAACGATTTTGAAAGCAAGCACAAAACCGTTAAGATAAATCAAACTTTCTAGTACGGAATCATGACGTCAAGAATGCCACAATCTCATCTACAAAATGCGATGGTTCCATTAATTATTTCAGATTGATACTTGCGACAGTTGAAGTTCCCACAAGTAAAGAACAATAAAATAATGTAATAAAGTATTTCACAATTAAGGATGAAGCCATCAAGTGTGTTTCCGAAATTTCATAAAGTCAAATTTAAAAGGTCAAGAACAACTCATGGAGTGGTTGGTAAATACTACCCAGTGCTTGCCAGGCTGCTCTTGTTCAAAATGGTCAAGCAAAGCTCTTGTCACCGATTCACATGCTTTCGTGACCTAAGTCTGCTAGACTCGTAATTTCTAAAGACTGTATCACTATCCTGTAATCTCGCGCAGTAACAAACAGAAAGGAGAACCGGTCCTACGCTCTCGGTATTTTACAAAAACATGGCGTCGAACATCAGTTTACGGGGTGACGAAGACGACAACGAAATATCATACCCACCTCTTCATTCTAGTCGCAATTGAATCCCTTAAATTAACCTCTTCACCCCAGCATCCCGGACCCGAACTTTTAAAAAGCATACTATAGCTTTT
>JAGDQP010034997.1:1541-19809 GCA_022664845.1 Lepisma saccharinum | reverse complement strand
TTGTTATAATTTGTTATGTAATTATTGCTCAAATGTTCAAATGCAGAGTACTACAGACCTGGAGTTTAGTTAAGAACAAACTGTCGTGCTTCTTGGTTTGAAAGTAATCATTTCAATACTAGGTCTTATAGATCTTTCATATTGAACCTGCAGCGTAGACTATATTTTAAATGTAGTAAATCAATATTTCGGTATTATACTAGGCAATAAATAACCAGCACTAGCACTGATCATAATATTGCATATATCCACACACATAAATTAATTATTTAAGAAATCTTAAGCAATACAAACTATCATAGCACATAGCATCTCCTTTGAGTTAACAAGGAAAAGTTCTGATCTCCACTATTTGTTTAAACGACATGCAAGGATGATGCATACAAGTTTTCAACTATCGACAAACCTTTCAAAACATATGAAAAGTACAGGAAAATGACGTGCTTTGTCCATTTGGGGCAAAATTTAGATAATAGTGCCATCAGTGAGCTCTTTGAAGGGCCTTTTCAACAAACTATCACACATGAAGAGGATATGCGTAGTCCGTCTGCTACAAGCAAATCTTTATTTGATGTGTAGGTATGCATAATACCAACTCTGAACTTTTAAAATTACTAAATCGGACAAAGCACATTCTTTTCCTATGGTCTTCATATGAAGCGCCCATTCCTATAATTTGCCTGTAAAGTTCCGTAGTCTTCAGTAACCTTTGTACGCCACGCACCAATGCAGTTAAAGTATGTAATTCAATTGGGCAGATATTGAACGCAAATAATTCAAACTCTGGCATCTTTTTCACGCAGCCCCAATGGCAACAAATCATTCAACACAGAAAACCATGCTTTGAAGTTCAAAACTACAAGATTCACAGTAGAACAGATACTAAGAAAGCGCAAACATTTTTTCATACATTCACTTCATATCATGTGGAAATTGAGTGAAAGGTCTCTACAGGATTTGTCCATTTTCATCTTTTGTTTCTTGTACGCAGACACATTTACGTCACACTTATAGCGGTTCGAATATGACAAAGCAACACCACACTTCACAGCTTAGTAGTACATATAATCTTTATACAGGGTGGGACGCCGCCGACTCCCCAATTTCGAAGATATTTACTAACAGGGGGCGTTTAGGAAAACAAAAATGATACCTCCTGAGAGGACATATCCTGCCATTTATTACCTGACAGTTACAAACTTACTTACGGAATACATCAGGAAGATGAACACTTGCTACGCGATGCGGAATTTGACCAGCGCTCCATGACTACTGAAGAAAACATACTGCCAAACGAGATGACATCTATCCCTGCTTCCAGTGATTACCCGTCGTGTATCTTACACCATCTCTTATGCTCGCGACGTGGCTTTCAAATTGAAGAGGTTGCTGCCATAGATGGTGCATTGCTGGAACATGTGTTTGCAAATTTCAAGAAGCGACTGCATGAAGCAACTGCAATGGACGCCATATTCCTGATGTATTCCGTAAGTAAGTTTGTAAGTGCCAGGTAAAAAATGGCAAGATATGTCCTCTCAGTAAGTATCTTTCTTGTTGTACTAAAAGACCTCTATTAGTAGATATAAACCTTTGAAATTGGGGAGTCGGCGGCACACCACCCTGTATTAATGCAGTTCCAGCCATAAACATGTGAGCATTTTCTTATTTTTTATTGATTCTTAGCTATGAATTCTGGGGACAGTATGAGCAGCATGAAAGTCTAACGAAGAAAAATTTCATATAGAGGTGTCCGTGTCGCATTCTTTTATCAGTTTGCTAGTTACTACCTGAGTCTTTGGAAGTGTACGACTCCTGCTCTTGTCTTTTGTTTCTAGAAAGAGACTCTGGAGACGCTTATCTCAGGGGTAATCAAGTGCGTAGCAATAGCCAACCAGCAGGCTGCTGAATGCAAATATTTTAAAATTTTGCAGAGTGAAGCCAATTCGGAATCAAGTTGAAACCCAGTAAAAGTACCCGGTATGTTTCTTATTTTAGTATCTGGTATGTTGTTCTTGTGATTGTTACATCTTAAGAGAATACAGTGGGATGAACAATAAAACCTAATAGACAGGCACCAGAGAAAACATTATCTCTCTCTTGAAGGAAACGTGCTCTTGTAGGAAATAAAAGTACGGAATAAAACTGAAGCAGTAAAATTATTCTCTCCCTCACCTTCCAATTTGGCATTGTTTTTTCTGCCGGTAAACACTTGGTGTCGCTATACGCACATAAATTTTATACGTTACTTACATATTGTGGTTGTTTATCTTTTCGTATAGGTTACGATTACATTTGGTATGTATTCTTCAACAAATTTCTATCCAAGTATCATAATAATCCTTGAAGTATTTATCTCAAGATTTTGTATACCTCTATTTCCTTCAAATATTTGGTATCATGACTTCACATATAATATATTTTGAGACTATTTTGATGAAGACAAGTGTAATTCAATATGATTTCTAGTTCCATGTAACTAAGAAAATACAACATTCTGAATGTACGAATTCTTTACATTTTATCTACATTCATTCATCAATAAGTCTCTCTCTCTCAGTTTTTATCAGTCGTTACAAAACACCGTTTCCGCAGAAGTACCAATACAAGTTTTACCTTCCTCTTTCCCCCTCCCCTTCCGGGTTTAGATGTGAGGTGTTCTAATTCTCAGCGGAACTACGCCACAGATCAAGCTAGATAGCTGGGATTTGATCATGGTCAGTGTCAAAGGATGTTAGTTTTTTTTAGAGGATGAGAAATTTCACAGAGAATTGAAAAGAGGAAAAGCAGAAACCCTTCATCTCCTTCGCCAAAGATTCATTTCCTTCGGAAGTTAATTCCCTGCCTCTAGCAAAATGAGTGACGTTCTGGAGAAAAAATAAAATCTACGTCGTTTCTGTTCAAAGAGAAAATATAAGGCTATTAAACTTAGTGGTTAAGCTAACGGTGGTTCACATTCAACAGGTGGACTAAATATTATGTTGACCTTTGTTCCACTATCTAAACCTAACCCACATATCGGTTATGAAAATGCGCAGGAAGTTCAAAGAACTTGTTCAAGGATTTTAATTATAGCAACAACCGCTCTCTTTGTTCACTTCAAATATGATTTGTTGTAATTAGCCTGTGCTGCAGAATATTTCCCATAGTATTGTGAGAAAACATGTTTGAGCTTACACTTTCAAATTCAAGATTTTTTTATTATTATTTTGGTCTAAACATTAATTTATAGCGTTCTTTGAAACACAAAGCCACCAATCTTTTGCCATTTTATGACGTTGTTGCACGCTTCAAGACAAGTCATTCGTAGGAAGATACACTCTCCTTTGATTAGAGAGACAATACATTTTTTGCAAATAGCCCACAATAAATGAAAGATAGAAACAACAAGTTCATGCATTATGAAAATAAGTTTTGTTTTGGATTTATTTATGACCTTTAGACACTTTTGGCTTAGGCCGATAACTTATATGTGAAATGTGTATTGATCTCATCGACCTTCAGTCAACAACTCACGACTCGTAGTTCCAACATAAGAGCTTCTAAAACAGTAATCTAGTCCTGAACGATTCAGTTCAGGTCCGTTCTCTCAGCGCTTGTCGAACCAGCATTGTGTTGCTAATGGGCCAGAAATATGGCAGTACTTCTCGAAAATATTCCGTCTCTTGACTCGAGTTCTCAATATTTAAATCTGGACGAGTAACCACATGCTTCGTAGACATTCTCAAGCAAAACATAAAAACGACAAAAGCACGTAAGAATCACCACAAAGATGCAAGAACTCGAACACACGATAAGAATTCAATAAGAACTTCAATTACTCACCACTGTTAAAAAGGTCAAACGCATTTGAATAAAATCCTCTTACTATGCATAGCAAATTATTTATGGATCTTAAATGCAGAATAAATAGGGTTTATTATATCCTCACATTCGTTATTAGGCCTTCTTGTGATCATCCCAGAAGAAAGATACAAGACGAGATAGGTCAAACTTGAATCCTAATATAAATATGTAAAATAGGAAGTAGTTAAAAGTTGAATGAAAGTAATGAATATAATTAAATCAAGGCTAGGGATAAGAGAAAATTATAAATCTAGGGGAAACAAAATGGTAACTCCAAATATAATTGGGCATCTTAAGTTATGTTGTCATCGCGCGACGATAGCTTACGAGCCGCTAGTGCGCGCGGCAACAGAAGTCACCCAATAGCAACAACCGGTACTATCAGTAAGTTGATACTGATACTGTTGCTACCGGTATTGTTGCTATTGGGTGACTTCCGTTGCCGCGCGCACTAACGGCTCGTAAACTATCACCGTGAGAACATAGCTTTATAATAAACACTTTTCTATCCTACTAATGCTTGGGAAACGGTGCATAAATTCCCATCGACGCTCTTCATAAATCGCTACGTGAAACATTTCAGTAAAGGTAAACTGAAGTCAAGACCAATTATCTGTTCCCATCACGTTTTAACTCATTATGTACGTCTTCAGTGAGAAGGCTTACTTAGATTATCAAAAAATATTGAATAAGTATTTCGAAATGAAAAGATTGAAAATGAACATACTTGCCCTTCATCAGGAGACCATATAACGCAAATGGTTTCTATTTTTATCTATTACCTAATCTTTGTTAATTACTTTTAATAGTAGCTGTAGGTATTTCCTTCATTTAATGAGTATTCCGTCTACTACATAAATATGCAACACAACTTAGCTAATGATTTCTATTTAAATTAAACGTATTTTCCCATCGTTTTTTCTCTCCACTTACACTTCTGAAGACGCTTGCATTGGTGCACCATATGAAACGTATTCTTAATCTTTAAATTTCGTACTTTCATGCACTTGAAACGATTTTTCTTAACTATGTTCCACGTCATTTGTGTCCGTACTTTCATATATTTGTTTCCATGTTTAAACAGGGTTGATATTACAAATCATATCATAATTGTAACGTATCTAATGAAATAAAAGTTGTTGAAGTATCTTTCTCAGCAACCAGATATACACAATTTGTGGAATTAAATCATAAATCTCTTCACATTATGAACAGATGCTATAGAATAACTATCAGTAGTTAAAAATATTGTATATAATTCTGATATGCATAGATAAATGGCATTTCTATACCCCTGGAAACTACATATCTGTAAATCACGTAAAATAATTATCTACAATTCTACATATATCTACTTTATTTAATTCTGACACCATTGACATGAATTTTAAATGACACTATGAGCACACATTAGTATGATGAGTTCACGCTCTTCTGCATATAGTTACACTGCAGTTGACCCGGCCTCGTAGAAAAGCAAGATATTACACAACTTCAATCTACAGTAAGTAACTGGCTTCATAAAAGTTTAACTATATTAATTCAAGACCAAGTTAACGAGAATAAACATGCAAAGCAATTTGAATCAGCTCTCATCTTAATCCATTAAAACTATCTGTGCGATAAAGATGAGACAAAATATATCTTCAGCTTAATGAAAGTTGGTTTGCCACCCAAAAGTTTTGCCTTGAAATGTATGTGAAAACTATAAATATCTACTAAACATATATTTTCTGCCCAGATATCTCATATGTAAGACGAAACGTTACCAATACGATTCTTCACTCTAAATGTCCTTAACTTTCTTTCTTATAAAGAGTTGTTGTAAATACTGCGTTTTACATATTAAAACTATAACAGGAATTCAAAATAAATAGAACGAAACAAAAATAAGCAATTCAAATTATCTAAAAGAAAAAGTAGATATAAATGAAAAAAAGTGCCGAGGAATGACTTTCTTTTATCAAAAATACTATTACATTTTTACACATACTCGTATATCCGATATCCAATGAAGCATTTCAAGATGACGGCTATGTTGTTGTTTTAGAGCAATAGGTTGGACCCCTCCCAGGTAACATTACAATATAGTCAATAGTTTGATTTTGACCTTAGTTTTAGAAATAAGAGGCCGTATTATGACCTTAGATCGATACTGCGATGTCTAATTCGGGAGGTCCTGGGATCGATCCCAGCGGCCGACGATCCTGACTAAGGTTTTATCAGGGGTTTTCCTCAACCATACCAGGCAAATGTCGGGATGGTACCTACGAAATAGGCCCTAGCCATCTACTTTCCACAATCCTTTCCCCACCCTATTCCGGTCTGAGCCTCAGATGCCTAGAGGCCTTAAAATAAAATTCAATTCAAAATGCGAAGAGTGAGGATTATATTGCCGAATGTCTTATCAAAATCCTATGAAGATACAATATAATCCTTAGGCGTCGACCGGTTGAACCTTAATTTCCTGAAAAGAAAATTGACCCCTGCTACTGGACTCAGTGCCCTGAAATTAGTCTTCATACTGAATTTCACTCAAATATTCGTGTTTAAGTTCGCACTTGTCCGCTATAATCACTTAATGTGTACTTCATTCAAAACAACATACTTCCAAAATGCTTATTTCGCAATTTCAAGCATTTCAAGGACATTGCAATTTTAAGAATATGGTAATGCAGTAACAGATTTAATCATATGCAACAGAATGTCAATATAGAAAAAATACTAAGGTCATCTTTCATTTGTAAATTCTGGTCTGTTAATTTCTTTCTCATATGATTTTCGTTAAAAATATATGTTTTATTTTACAGTAAGAAATAGAAAATCAAACTATTCGAATTACTGAATCGAGTTACCGGAACTTACTGCCATACAACTACTCCATTGAAAAGGTTTCATATTTCAAACGCACAAGGAACTAGTCTCGGAACCAACGTCAAGTTATGACGAAATCAAGCGAATTACATTTAAATTTATTTAAGTTCATATGTCTGTTCTGTAATTTCAATCCAAAATCTTTTTTTTATTATTTATTTATTGCCTTTAGTCATCTCACAAGTAAACCTACCGATTGTTCAGAGCGCTTTTTTTAACCAAAATTGGCAGAGGAGCAGGGTACACCAGGAAACGTCCAGAAAACACGATTAAAAGAGCTTTCGTCCATAAAAATGAACGAAGTGGCCAAAAATCTGAGTCATAAGAATTAACAAACTTATAGTGTATTTAAGTATCTAAGTTTGAAAACAAACATTTATTTGTAAAAACGCTTAAAGGAATGGAAAACAAATACACATTAATAGATACTTGGTGGAATGTGCTATTAGTTTGAGGGTACGTTCATCATGGCCGCCATCTTGAATCTTGGTAGATTTCTTAATACAAAGAGGGTCGTGTAATATATCAATCTGGGATAGCATATTCTCACAAACTAATTGATGAAATCAGTTTTGCCATAAATTATTTTTTGTAAGAAATAATGAGATGTGATACAAGAATGATTATCTAAGATACCGATTAAAATATCTGGAAATACCGAATTTTTAAAACAATGCAAGAACGGAAAGCTACTGTCACCAGCTACACTGCCAAAACTGTACCTTTGAATTGTGGGTACAAAATGCCAATTTGGTACCCACAATTTTTGAGTGGCGGTGGCAAACCCAGGGTTGGGTTTAAATGGGGCGGTTCTTTGCCTCCTAGTTCTTGGGAGGGAACAGATTAATAAAAAAAGGTAAAATATAAATACCTGTGACCGTCATTGATTCTAAAAAATTGGGGGTACATTATACATCAGAGGCAGTGATAGACCCAGAGATTCATATTTTGCCTTCGTTTTTTTTTCTATCAATCTGTTCCCTCCCAACAACTGGAAGGTAAAGCACCGCCCCTCTAAACCCAACCCTGGTTCAACACTGCCTCTAAAATATTGTGGGTACCAAATTGGCATTTTATACGCACAATTAAAGGGTACAGTTTTGCAGTGTACCTAGTACTTATTAGTATGAATTGTTAGTTCCTTGTACTGTACGCAGGATATTATTTATTATTTAGGATAGAACAAAGTATTTCTAGTCTTTTAAATCAACTACGCATACTAATGTCACATCTCTTAATCTCTTACAGAAATTACTCTAATGCAAAAAGGACTTCACCAATGTATTTCTGAGAAACTTCTAGCCTACATTGATAATTTATACGACCCTCTTCCTGTTTAAAAATCTAACAAGATTCAAGATGGCCGACTTCAAGATAGCGGTCATGAGGACCGTACCCTCAAACTGATAGCGCACTTCACCAAATATCTATTAATGTGTATTTTTTCCTTTCCTTTAAGCATTTGAACAATAAACGTTTATTTTCAGACTTAGATCACAATATAAGTACGTACTTATTCTTATTACTTAATTTTTGGCTACTGCGCTTAATCTTTGCGGACGGCATCACTTCTAGTTGTGTTTTCTGGACGTTTCCTGATGTCCCTTAGCCAAGTTTAGTAAAAAAAAACTGCTCTGAACCATCGATAGGTTTACTTGTCAGGCTCAGGCCGGGATAGGGTGAAGGAGAGAATGTTGGAAGGTAGTCGGCCAGGGACTAATTTGTAGGTACCACCCCAGCATTTGCCAAGTGTGACTAAGAAAGAACCCTGGAGAAACGTCAGTCAGGATAGGGGGTCGCTGGAATCATTCCCAGGGTCTACCGATTGCTAAACCGACACTCTGCGAAATGAGCTACGTAACAAAGTCTTATGTCCCTAAGTGCAACATGTAATTTATGAAAGGTTCTATAAGTGTTCATACTCCAACAAATCAGAAGAAACGTAAGATTTACAAGAGTTCTGCTGTAAATTACAGAAACGTGCAGCATATATGCGTCACCATGCTATCTTTGTAACCCTGTTTACAAACCACTATTTTATATCCGCTCTGATTAGAATTCGCTCATCGAGTTTTATATATATATATACTATGATCGATCTCGTGTACTCATATTTTCCAAAAAATACTTCCCAAACTATTCTTATTTGACTACAGTAATTTCATTGCTAAAACTGATCTACTATTTTTAAGAAATCTATCGCCATCTTTAAGAAAACATAAATACAGCAGCAACTCTCTTAAATTGTACTCGATTTTCAAAAATAAACGAACGTAGACAGGTAAGAGGAAAGAAAAGACAATGGCGATAACAAAATTGACAAGTCCTTAAAGAAATATTTATTCCTGCAGAGAACGAGTGTGCAATTTACTACTATTCAGAAACCACTTCCTAAGAGAGCAAAAATAAATTGGATCTAAATGACGCTCTAGAGAATCCAGTGAATCAATTCCTGTATTGTTCCTCTAGCTTGCTTTGAATGTTGTTAAACACGAATTTTTAAGTCACCATGGGATTTAATCGTTGCCAAGGAAACATGTTGAACGAGTCATCAATTCCACTCAGTCGTATTCATATATTTCTAAAACATCTTTCAACTTTTCTCTCCTTCTTTTCTCTCTCTCTCAATATGCTCTCCATCTCACTCACACACTCTCTTTTCTATCTCTATCTCCCTCTCTCTCATTCTCGATCACGTGCATGATATTTATGTATTCTCTTCTTCCACGAAGGACGCCACATTAAAACTTCCTGCATAATTTCCCTTTTAATGCAAGTTTTTCCTGGAATAGTCTGTTACCTCACGTTCATTCAACGTATGTTCAATTTTACCCTTCACTAGTTTCCGAAGGAAAGATTTTCACAAACGCAGATAACTCACGTGGCTCCCCATAATATAACGAACTGTACCTCCTCCGTAAGTCTTTAATTCATTTCTGTCGCTGTACAAAATTGCAATGCTGCTCCCACCAATTCAAGCCTAGAGACTTCAAACTTTCAGAGAAGAAAGTTCATAACCATTTCAAAAGTTCAATTCATGCATGTTTTATTTTATTTTATTGTTCATTGTTGAAATCTCTTGATTGTTGTTGTGAATATCCAAACCTTGAACAATGAAGATCTTTCAACAATGAAAAAGAGAAAATAAACAAATTGACACAGAATTAACTCTTGAATTTGTTATGAACTTACTTCTCTGAAATTTTGAACTCTCTAAGCTTGAATTTGTAGGAGCAGTATTGCAATAATTTCATGTTACGAAAAAATACATTAAAGACATACGGGGGGGGGGGGGGGGGGTAGTGCTGCCACCTAGTTTAAGAGATCGTTCGTTGCTTTACACAAACCTTTAGCAGTTTAACACATGATACATACAATCCTATAGTTTCCGCTATATCGAATCAGATTGAAAATTATGGGAAAATTGATACGTAATATTTTGTCCTCCTTACCAGTCACAGGCGTTCCCATCAGGGTACTAAATGTACTTTCTATTTGATTAAACCAAGGGTCATAAATAAGTTTATTTCGTCGGCTTAGAAGTGAAATATAAGTAAAAATTTTACGATTGTAAGTTAATGTGTTTTTTTTAGACTAAAGGTACATCTTCTTTCAATTCGTGAAGAGCAAGAATGTTGATCGTCTATAAATGTGTGTTTATGAACAATTTGGAAATACATTGTCGCGTATATGTTTATTTTTCATTGTTATTAATTGGCATAGCAATACATAAATATCATCAAAATAATCTTGTATACTTAGAAGATAAATGTTGTAAATAAACATATAATCCCGGCATTTGTTTTTCCAAGTATTGTCTTTTAGTTAAAAAATTACAATTTCGTTTTCCTTCATTTTGAAGGCGACGATTTGTTGACTTCATGTTTTCCATTAGAAGCACTGAGTAGAATCTGCTAATTGTCATACTAATCAAATTTAGAACCTAATATTATCTACACGATCCACTTTCTAGTTCGTTTAAACTCTATGATTTCACAAAAAAAAATGCTTTCTCAAAGGTTAAGGAAGTTCTGCTATCAAAAGTATCATCAGCCAAAACCATCGACTGAACTGCTTCATTGTGCAAAGTTTATTAGTGTATTTCTGAATGAGAACTGCTTCTGCTTAAAATGATAAAAATTCTGTAAACGTGGAAGCTATTTCAGCCCAGTTCCGTTATATGTCGGGAAATATTGTGCTCCAATCTTTAAAGAAATAATTTATCTAACATTACCGTAAGAAGATTCGAGGCAGACATTCTTCTCTGAGGTTTTTCCCAGGGTATTTCTTCAGTCAAGTGTCATGATGGTACTTTCAAAGGCAATGGCCGACTTCTTATCCTATCCTTTCCGCTACCCTATCACTGTTTGAGCTATAGATGCCTAAAGGCCGTAAATCAACGTACTTTTCAACAAATCATTATTTCACAACATTAATAAATTTGACGCCGAATCCCTTTGACAATAGCAGTGTATACTGCTTGGACAAATTTTGTCAGTAACTTACAAAGTAAAATTATATATAATATGCTGCGATCTTTATTTACCTAGTACAGTAACATCAAGTGATAAAGCCCATAATGTTGCAGTGAAATGCTCCCACATTAGGTGGGTTTTGAATTCGAACACCCATCAATTATTCTATTTTCTCTCAGAATACTAAATTTTCATTAAATAAGCTAAGAGTGAACCATTCATGCTTATATCACATTTATCTGACCCGTAAATGTCAATGAGACATGACTGCCGGAGTAAAAGACATACTAGGTTATTTCCGATCTATAAAAGCGATTTGTAAAAACGACAATGGCGCCGCACGGAATGTCACGTATGAAGACGGTTATCGGCAAGAACTGACTCAAAGCGTATCAGATGCTACATGCTATTGGGAAAACAGGCTGAAAAATAACTATTCGCCGGGATGAAACACTCAATCCAACCTCTTGAAGTAAAGTTCAATAAGTCCACAACGAATTTACACAAAACTACAGGCAACAGTCTTCTCTAACATCACACGAGACAACGTAATGAATATCGAGTATTGCAAATTTGGATATATGAACTAAAAGAATACCACTAAACGCATGTTATTCTCTATTGCGTGTTCTATTATCACGCAGCTCATTAACACTTTAGAATAGTGGTTTTCAACCTGGGGGCGCGCCCCCTAGCCAGTAAGGGGGAGCGTAAGCAACAAAAAATGAATTGTGAAATTATAAAGAAAGCACTAGTTTTTGAAGAGGACCATTTAATAAAATTTAGCTTAAGCAAACTTCACAAACGTTAGACGTCTTTCCTATACAAATGTTGTACATGAGAGTAAGTCAGAGGAATGGCGCTAATCAGCACAGATGAAATTAAAATTATCATATAAAAGCTCTTATACATCTGAAGGCAACATGTAGTTTCTGTACCAAAACACAAAAGAAATGCAAATATTTCTATGTTACTTAAACAATAATTGAATCGTTTACTTTATATAAGGGAAGATATCCAAGACAAAAATGACCCATAGTGACAAGAGTGACCCATAGACACCACTCTTTTCATTTAAAAAATCTGACACTCATGTATGCATTTTAGTATCCTTTTTAAAATGAAATACAAATAATCGTACCAAATTATTAATTCTTTAATTTAAATAGTGTTTCTCTCTCCTGTAAAATTTTAAAAAAAATGTGACTAGTGTCCTTTCTAAAATAAACGATTCAGTTCTGCAAAGGAAATAATTAACATAAAATCGAGTAATGCAAAGGAAATAAAACTCACTGTGATGGCTGACATTGCTTTTCCTTCACAAGCTTCTTGATGTTTGGTGATAAGTTCGACAAAGCACACCTGAGATCACTTTCCACTTCTAGCCGGTTGCAATATTTTGATTTTATGGTAGCTAACGTCGAAAATCCCGCGTATAAAAGCGAAATTTAAATAATTCGCAACTGATAAACGAGGAGCCAAGAATGTGTACTAAATTACGTTGTTTCTTATAGTTATTTAATTTAAATATGTTTAAGATATTGTAATGTACAAAGTAGAAAGGATCTTAAATACAAACAAAAAATAGCTCTTCAATAAAATAAAGGAGTGGGGCTGATTAAGAACACAGCTGATAAACAAAAATAAATTGGTATGCAAAACTCGTGCTGGAAATGAATACAAATTGAGGAGAACATTATTATTATTACTATTATTGAGAACAAAGTATGATACTTATTCTTCTTTTCATGTTGAAATAAATGAAACATATTATAAAGTGGTTAATAACCCAGCAATTTGGCCAGATGGAATATTGATTGGTCCTTTCTATGGTAAACTAAAAGAGATGAACAAAAAAAAAAAACTCAAATTTTTTCTGAATTAGATAATACTAATGGATGACCTAAAAATAGAGTATCAGAATGTAAGAGGTTTAAGGACAAAGAGTGAAATGATATTTTTCTCAATTGCTAGTAATAATTATGATATAGTCTGTGTTAATGAAACCTGGTTTTCGGATCAACAAATTCATTCTGATTACTTTATAGACACATATAACTGTTTTAGAGCTGATAGACAATATTTGTCACAATATTTTTCACAATCTTAATTGTGGAAGTGGTGGTGTGGCTTAATTTCCATTAAAACAAATAATAATGCTCTTAGGGTCAGTTCTACAATCGACCGCTAAACTTCTACTCAGCGCTAAGTTAAGACCAAGTCTGATTTTGGCCAATGAGAGTACGCAAAATGAGAGTTGGCCTGAACTTAGCGCTGACTAGAAGTTTAGCGGTCGATTGTAGAACTGACCCTTAGAAGAATAGATTTAGAGTTTGTAAATGAATGTATATGTCTAGAAATTGAATATGGTAAATAGAAGAAATTATCAATTTCATGTGTTTACCTATGCCCAAATACAAGTGTAATAGTTTTTCAAAATTTCTTAAAACACAACTTGTACATTATGAACATCCTATATTGATAATTGGAGACTTTAATCTATCAAAGGCTGATTGGGTCAATAGGAACTTTGCTGATGATATTCACTATCACTCAAAGTGTAAAGCAAAAAGCTTATTTGACTTTTTGGATGACATTAACCTAGATGTAGATGAAAATTGTAATGATAGAGATTTAATATTAGCGAATTTTATGATTCAGACTTGTAAATCTATTGAATATATGGTCCCTCCAGACCAATATCATCAACCTTTTAATATAATTATTTCCATTCCAAAACAAATCAGAACTTTGAATAATCGTATGACTTACATGTATCATAGAGGTCTTTATATAGACAAATTTGTGCTGTTGACTGGATGAATATATTACTTGATAGTAATTTGGATTTGGATTAATTTGAATATATTACTTGAAAATATTTGACAGACAAGATTGAACTAATACAGTACGAGTTTTTGGCTAAGCTTAAATGGAAATTTAAACATAGATTTGGAGTTTCATCTTTGGAAACTATTAGGAATGAATTAGGTTCGTTAAAATTATCCGATCGTCGAATTGTTAACGATGTCAATTTTTTTCTTAACCTTAAAAGGGCAGTATCCAACATACAATACAATAAACTTAAGAGTTCCAACTCGTAACATAAGAAATTATATTCCGTTTGCAACTAATGATTTTGAATCATCACCACTGTATCGCTGTGCATAGCAAGCAAACAAATATAATCAATATATTGATATTTTTCGAAACTTGTTTAAAAATATATTTAAGGAACTAAGCAAGGTATTTTAGTTAATTCCAATTTATAAAGTTAGATGTCATTTTTCCTTTCTTTGTTTTAGAAATGTAAGGGAAAATCACTTTTTATGTTTTCCATTTAGTATGAGTGGTGAAGACTCTTTTAATAATAACTATTTTTAAAAAACTGACAATTATTTGTTGATTACATATTGCCTTCTCTCTTGTTTTTTGTTTCTTTCATTTATTATTATTGTATTTGTATATGTTCATGTATTTTGTATGCTGTTTTTAAATTTTGATTTGAATGCCTGTATAATCGTTTTTTGTATACGTACGATAACTTATATTTATTTTTTGTATTATAATCCTATTTATCATATGTATGGGCGACATCTGGTGGCCCAGTGGCTGTATGTCTTTCTTCCCGCAATAAATTACAAATTACAAATTATTATTATTATGTTAGATTTAAGAAATAACTATCAAATGCTGCATCTAAAATCGCAAAAGGGGTCACACACGAAAAGCACGTATGTCCCCAAACCAATGAGGAAGGGGGACATGAAGTATGCAGGGTTTACGAAGAAGGGCACCAGGTAAAAGAGGTTGGAAACCACTGGTGTAGAAAGACATTTTATATCTGTGTAGAAAGTGGTGACAAAATCACAATACTAAATTCAGCAAAGGTTCTGAAATCGACAATCGCACACAACCTCCATCGCACACCATCTTATTCTGTGTGTACGTCGTACATATATCACACAAAATTTATGGATAATTTTCGTTAACTCATCGATACGAAATTTGAAAAAAGATAAAGATACTGATATCGGGTTGACGTATAGCAAACACCATGTTATTATTCAACGTTTTACGGTGCGAAAATGATACTTAAATTGCCTCACAGTATAGAATGATCTCGTCAATGCGAGAGGAGACTAACTCGAACGACATGTACAATGTGGTTACTATCCACTTGAATCTATAGAATTTATTTATGGCTTTTAGACATCTCAGGTTCAGGCCGTCCTTACATTTATGTAATATCAGTATGTCTTAAACCCGGTCGAGACAAGTAAATCGTTCAGACAAAACGTTTGCGATGATATCGTCCACATTAGACGTTTTCATGATCGCACATCTTCCACTCATTTTGTTTTTTTAATTGAATTTTTATGTATAGCCTTTAGGCAAGTATGGCTCAGGCCGGGATAGGGAAGGGGAAAGTGTACGAAGGCGTCAACCAGGTCCTAAGTTGAAGGTACCATACCAGCATTTGCCTGGTGTGACTGAGGAAAAAACTGAGAAAACCTCAGTCAGGATGGTCGGCCGGTGGGATTTAACCCACGACCTCCCGAATGCTAAGCCAACGCTCTACCACTGAGCCATGGCCGCTCGGCCCGAACTTTATGAATATAAGAAAGCAGTAAGTGTCTGTGAGGGTTGGTACCCTTTTTCATTGACTCTCTACAATTATAGAATATATGTTCGACGGAAAGATAGACTCCTAGTACCACAAGAATATCGCGCCAATAACGCGGATACCGATTGACCGTTCTGCAGCAATATCGACCGACATTAGCGTGGTACGGTATTTCGATACTGAATGCTATTCCTGAAACTTAAGATATATGTTATATATCAACCAAAAGAACAAGGGAGGAAACGCTTGGCAGTTTAAAATACGAAGTTTAGAGAAATAGCACTGTCTGAAAATCTCACTGTGAGATGCCGATTGACTTGATCAATATCGTTTTCCGAAATCCTTCAATATTGAGATTTGCTGAAATCCGTTATCAATCGATAACGTTGTTCAACATAAGTCGATACTGTTGTCTGATATCGATTAATATCAAAAGATGTTCTCTGACAACGATCATTATCGATCTCCGATACCGAGCAACATCGATTTCCGATAATCGCACAATATTGGCAAAAATGTTTGCCATTCGTTATTGATCGATCTCGGATAATATCGACTTGCCTATCGATTGAAATAGACCAATAAAGCAATCGTCTGTTATTGATATCGGTCAACATCGATGTGCTGCTGGGGACATATTACACTCTTAAAAAGGCATATTTAAAATACAGTAAATGTGTACAAATATGGTAAATATTGGTAGTTCCGTGACACATTTTCCAGTAGCACACATACGTTGAAAATACGTGGATTAGACGTTAGTACCGAAACGTTATTTTAATGTTGTAAATGTATCGAAATGTCCGCCTGTTCAATGGTTTATTCGACATTGAATAATGGTTGAGAAGAAACAAGTTGAAAACGGATTCAGTCGGCCAAAACATAGCAAGTTTTCTGTCTATTGAAATACACATCTTGTTCGTTGCTTTCATCTTCAGTGTTGCTTTCCATATTCAGTATTAAGTCTTCCAACAGTAAATTATCCAACCGCTGCTGTGGGGATCGAAGCAGTTACGTTCCGCACTCCTCGTTAGTAGCTCGTCGTCTAATCCCTTCATCCATGGATCCACATTGAAAATCACTACTATTTTACGCTATTTGTAGTAACAGGCAGTCTAGAACGTAGTATTACAAATCCAGAACGTCATTTCACCATCATGTAAGAATAAGAATACTTACTTTCCTTCTTTCTTTGTTATGTGCATTTTTTCTTGTTTAATACTTTGACCATCGCTGCACTATAAACTTGTATTTTTCAATAAGTGTAACATGTCGCCT
Source organism: Lepisma saccharinum (assembly GCA_022664845.1). Classification (NCBI taxonomy): domain Eukaryota; kingdom Metazoa; phylum Arthropoda; class Insecta; order Zygentoma; family Lepismatidae; genus Lepisma; species Lepisma saccharinum. The sequence goes on along the minus strand of JAGDQP010034997.1, from coordinate 2,712 downwards.
TAGCGCATATGAAACGAAATCTATGTCATAGTTGAAAACGTCCTATTAACGAAATTAAATGTTCGTTGAAATATAGTTTAAAATTCAGTCTGTTTTCAACATGCAAATTAGAACATGAGAAACGTAGTTGATTTTATTCTACTCGCTGTTAAGCACATTTTTTATGCAATTCACTTGGAAAGATAATCTATTACATATCAATATAATAGTTAAAAACACGTCATATTAATGTCCTACCATAATTAATATGATATACTATAGGACATTAGTACATAGGACATATTAATGTCCTACCATTAATATATGAACATACCATATATTAAATGTATGGATCATATTCTTCAGAGACCATCCGTCATAGACCTGGCTCCGGGATAATACTCATCATCATGTAACAAAAGATGACATATTCAAGAAATTACGATTGGAAATTATTCGATCATGCTCAAACAGACGAGAATTTATTTTACTTAATTCTAAGGAAAGAAATTTGGTGCGAAGTGGAATGAAAGTTTAGTGCTTCGGATTGACTATTAAATTGATGTGGTCTGGTTCCAACAGGTTCGATCAAACTCTTTTCTTCAGTACAGAATAACCTTATTCTCTTCAGCGGCACGTTTTCTTGTGATCAAAATCTCTGTTACGTCATTTGTTACTCCGATCTGATATCCTTTCAGACATTTCGAAGCAAGATGCGCACGCGAAACCTGTACACAAAGTTCCCAGGAAGTGAGGTCGAATGTTGACTTAATGCTGGTAATATTGCGCCAAAACACGTTAGAATGATGATTAGTTGTTTAGTTGATTATGTTTTAGTATATGTATCAGTGCTAATAGATATACATTAGTTGCGTATTAAGAAAATAAAATGAGGCAAAGACTTCAAAGAATTTATTTAATGGTAACATACAACATACTTGTCGTGGAAACAACATTCTGGAAGTTGTAATCAATATAACCTCCCCCTATAAGGAGGAGTTAGGAGTTGCCTCACCACGATATAAATGCACCATTGAAGTAAAAAAACAACAACAAGTAATTGAAGCGTCATTTAAGTCGCCACGAAAATATTAAGTATTAAGTATTTTTCTCATTCTAGGATATCACAAACAACAAATAAAAGTGCATCTGTTCAAGCAAAGATGAATAACATTTAATTTAAAATTATAAA
>JAGDQP010034996.1:0-16881 GCA_022664845.1 Lepisma saccharinum | reverse complement strand
CTCTTTTCGAAACATGTAATTTTATGTGGGTTAATAATACCTGCGAGTTTATATCATTGTGCAATAGTTTGTATAGCAAAGATAAAATATGGTTGTCTCTTCTTTAATGTAGTTGCTGTAACAAGTATTAGTTTGTAAGGTGTGTGTATTTTTCGAACTTCGGATAAATTCGCGTTTCCTTGAATATTAAATAACGAACGCGTTATATATATGGATAACTCTTATCCCTTTACTGTACCTAGTGCTAAACCTCGAATAGTTCGAAATACCAGAGACCAATGCGTGATCCTCGAAGTTTGAAGTTCGGTATTCGAACTTTCAGTCGAACTATCACCAGGCAATTTTTCCAATTTATCAATTATTTCCAAACACTCTGATAATCTTCCAATAATTCAGATACAAATGGTATTTTCCAAAGATTAAAAAAAAATGTCCATCAGATTTCTTCTCAATTTACTATCCATCACATTAAATTCAAATAAATCATGCATCCTATACATAAAATCTGCCACCACATGTTTCCATAGTTCTTACATGATGGATTTTAAAACGAAAATGAGACAGTTGTTCGTCCGATGCTCCAGATTTTAGCAACATTTTTGGTTTGTTCAAAATCAAACTCAAGGTTCTGTTATCGGTGAATACATTAAATTCCGAACAAGGGAAATGTTTAAACCTGGTAATAGTTTTGACCTAACTAATGAATTTAATTTCATAAATCGAACATAACTTATCTGTATTACTCAGTTTCTTACTATAAAAGCCCACAGGCCAACGATGTCCTTCATCATCATATTGCGAAATATATGCTCATATTTCCCTACTATTTCCATCTAAATGAATCACAAATCTTTGTCCTTAGTCTGGTACCTTCAACACAATATTTTCCTTGAATGCCTTCTTCAATTCCAGCAAAGCCATTTTGTTCATTTCCCAATTTAAATTCTTTGGAGAACCAATTTAATCGTATTTAAGTGGTCTTCTTTGTTCTTGCTGAAGATTGATATGTCATCAAAATAAGTCTTAATACCTAGCTCTTCTAAATCTCTATACTCCGAGTGATCTGTCTTCTCTATAACAACGTGATCAAGCATTTCCTTAATAAGGTCTTTAAATATTTTCCCTTTATCCTTAGCTCCAGGGAAAGTTCTTTCCTGAAATCCCTTTCTTCCTTCTTTTAAATGAATCTTACAAACATAATACTTCAAGCATCCAATTTTATCTCTCAATACATCCTTATACACTTCATTAATTTATTTTACAAATTCCTGAACGTCTTTATCATTCCATGACTAATCCATACCTTCTACATCCTGAAAGTTAAATTTCCTCCATATTCACGTCCTTATCTACTTCTCTTCAAAGCCTTCATTTATACCATAACTTCCTTTCCGTTTTCCCAACACAGATCCTTCACTTCTTCTTTCAATCTAACCGTAGGTTCCACCCTTTCTTCATTAAGTCCTTCTTTCCATGATTCAGCTCTATCTAACTTAACCCATCTATTTCCCTGTTTTGCATAGGCCTTCATACTAATATTCTTCTCATCTGGAGCCTCACCTATTTGGTGAACTCAAATTAATTGTTTATCCTCATTATCAACACATCTCCTTTTTCTGCTCGTTCGTTTCTCCGTTGTTCCTTAGGTTTCAATTCATTTATTTTAACTCTTCTCGATATCTTCCATTCCTATCTAGTTTCTCCCATCAGTTCGTTCGATCCCCTTAACTTCCAATTTCCTTTACATCATTATTCCAAATTCCCTCATTTGCTTCATTTCACCTTCAGTTGGAACCTTCAAACAAAATAATTTCAACTCTCAACGTCTAAACAACATTGAACTCCATAATAATTTTTCTCACCTCAAACTCATGTTCATCCTCACCGTATAACATAGGATTATCCTTGACCTTCTGATTAAATCCATTAATCATCTTTTTTCATTTTCTAAGAGATTCCATACACTTGGTACCTTGATCAGATAATTCCCAAAAGACGATTGTCCACTATCAAAGTCTATCACGGTTTTTGTCAATCTCAAGAAAGGAATTCCAAGTAAATATTTTCATAAATCTAAACTTAACCCTAAACTAAATATTTATAATTGTTAATTCCTTATCAACTGCTTGTTTAGAAACAAACCTTCCTCCCAAAGATGTGTTCAATACCTATGGGTAACTCACTTGAATCGAAACAAATGGTTGTCTTTAACGAAACCTTCATTAATTAAATTAAATTGTTGTCCAAACACAACCAAGTTTTATCTTCAACAAATACATCCATTTACAAAAGTTTCAACGTTCCCTTTTAAAATAGACGGAATTTTAAAATTAAATTCCTCCCCCATTATCGATCACATTATCCATATTCAGTTCCAAGGAATTTTAATTTCCATTAGCTAGACCAACCCTGAACTTTATTTCTAACACTTTTCTATATTCCACCAAATTTTGATCATTCTCCAGCACTTCTTCATCCCCATCTCCCTCAACATTCAGAGACTCACAGGCTATTCCTGTATCATTTTCTTCACATTTTAACTCACTAGTTTTACAAAAAAAATAGCTTCCGCTTTTTCATTATTCTCCTGCGTGGAATTCAATCTTCTACTTCATATAATCCTGGTACCTCAAAACCTTGAATCTCAAATCCACAACTGAACGATTCTTTCTTTTAGATTCGCAACTCTTCACTATCCTAGGGTCCAAATCATTAAGAAAATTTCTCACCATTGATCTATTCTCCAGAACTAGAATATTCCAATACAGCAGCAGAATTAATACGTTCCATCACATTATCATCTGGCTACAACCTCCTATATATCATTCTTTATACCAACTCATTTTCGAAAAGTCCATTAATAAATTTTTCCTTAACAATCCTTCTGAAGTTTTTGCAAGTGAGTATTTTATTTATTCCCAAGAGTAAATATTTCCTGAATTCCCCTCTTGTCAAAGGCAATAGTTCCTACAGAATAATTTTCAGATATTTCTTCCCTCTTAACAAGTCCTTCCCTTTTCATAAAAAATAAAAACATTTCTTTCATTCTATCCATCGAAAACGCCATCTTCTAATTTTTCAGTGATACGTTCTAGGATTAAATCGAACTCAAATTTCTCCATCAGTTTATAATTAAAATTCCTTTCACTAACATTGTCTTCAAAAATTCTTATTTCTCTACCATTAACCTCATTTCTCACATGCGTCTCCTCTTCTTCAGGAACCCGAAGCTAATTCAGTCCTCCCATAATACCATCACCCGTTTTCACCAGCATGGTCAACGCACTCGGTCTGTCGAGCTCTTCTAATAGTTCATCAAGTTTACACTTCCTGGGTAAACCAGCTTGCTCCACCAACTTCAGCTACCATAACAGACTAACACATCTGCATAACTCCTTTTCATCTGACTAGAATTAAATCTAAAGTTCTCCGGACTAGTATTAAACCTTCATATTTCATCCTTTTCAGCATCCTTCATCTTCACCATATCCAAATCCTTGGTAATTTTCAATCATCACTTCATCAATTCTGGAAATTTTTGCCAAAATTTGGTTTTCCCCAAGACCCAGTAAGTTCATTCTCAAACCGCAGAACGCATTCACTGGCTTCCATACCAGTCATATTTTCCAATTGATTGTTCTCTTCCAGGGAACCAACTCTGATATCCATATTTGTAAAATCAAACAATCCTCCTTGTAGTTCATCCCTCACTGCACTGTTTATCCATAATTCGTAATTTCGATTTTTTTTTCGATTACAACAATCTTTCCAATTAAAGAAACTATGATAAGATTCCAGAAATGCACTTACATTACCAAAATTTGGCAAGAAAATTTAATTTGGTAGCAAAAATTATTTTGGGAATCAAGCAATTGATAAATTTGCACCGACTACTAAGGGAAGGTATACAATCAAAATAGACTATCTGTATGAGCTCCAACTTAAGATTTAAACTTAGATATTCTCTTCTGCCTCTTCAAACCCCTTAAATAATTTCAACCTGAAAGTCTACCTAGCAATAGCCACAACATTTCCAGGTATTCATAACCAATGAAACTATTAATTCAACCTTGCAATTTTCATCAAATAACCCTAACACAAGAAGTCAGTTTCTTTTAAACTAATCTACACACAACGAGACACATGGCTGTAATCTTGAAATCTCTCACCAGGATAATTTAAGTGTAGACTTTCAAATAAAAATAAAAAAAATAACTGGGGAAAATAAGATGCAACAATTGCAGTATGAAACTAAGAAACAACGGTTTTCCGCTAATGAAAGTATACCTGAAATAACTTTTCTAAACTTGGCTTCAATGGTAACAATTTTATTACATAAGTATCCCAAGAAAGCGATTATACAAGCCAAGTAGGCTGAAAATTCACAAAAAGTATGTAACAATTATCAACAAAATCTAGTACGTCATGTATCAACTTCAATTTTAAAATGCATAAATAAGGTCATTTGTTTAACAGTAGATTCATTCAACTGACATCAAAATTCAATTTCAGATACGAAGACAACGTTCAAATTTCTTTCGAAATTGCTTATTCACCATTTAATTTACAATCCATATTAATCTACCTATCCAAAACCCCACCCGATAATCAAGCTGCATTGAAGACTGGGGGTATTTTAATTTTTCCAGGACCTCAAATTTATTAATCAAATTTCGATTAATTAGTAGATTTTATCGGTGTGTATCTCGATGATCAATTAGATTAATCCAGTATAAACAAATCTCAAAACTCGGATCAAAGTACGTTTAATTCACTGACAGAAATGTACAATCTCCGAATTTTACTTTACTTAAGCTTCATCTAAGAAACAGTTAACACCAAAAGTTATAAGAGAATTCTTTCAATTAATTGTTTATGATGATAATGTTAATCTAGAGAAATAACAACATTAATCCGAAAATTATTCGAAAATTTGACTCAGTCATTAATTAGTCCCCAATAGGACAATCACACTTACGATATACTCAATTTTGATCAGGTAATATCAAAATACAACAATATAGATTTAATCCGTTCAACTGATTCTCAATAAAAGAAAAATTCATAGTATCTAAGAATATCTAACCTGAATCCGCACTTTTACACCATATGCTCTTTTTACTTCCGACAAAATTAATTCACAAGGATGTAGATTTTATCTACTCGATAGATTCGTTATATAAATAAATTCGCAGCACCTAAGGATGTCTAACCCGACTCTGCACTCTCATACCACCGGCTCATTCCAAAAAATCTCACTCTGCTTCAGATTCTACCCGACAAAGAAAAACAAAAACAATCCACGAATTAATCCTTAAACTCAACACAAAGTCACAACTACCTACTATGATAACTCGCGCGCAAAATTAAATCGGACCCCTCAATCATCATGAAAGCGTATCCTATCTAACCTGACTTTTGGAATCACTAATAAAATGTTCATCCTTGAAATTATGACTAAATCTACAATCTAATCCAAACCATCTATCTCACTATTTACTCAACCTTGAAGAAAAACGCGGGAATCAAATCAAACTAACCTGACTTGATAAGTGAACTTTATTTCCCTACTAGAACTAATACTCAAAAAATAATCAAATTAATCTGACGTAATTCACTTAGCAATAAGCTTAAACTCACTTAGCAATAAGACTAACTCAAGATGACTTAAACCAATTCCATTCACTCACTCCATGTGCTCGACCTGGAAGTAATTCGCGCAATAATTTTCCAAACAAAAAAACAACTCAATTTGCTAACACTAAAACAACCCGAGGGCTACACCAGAATAACCATGCAACCTCTCATACAAATTTCTCAATTCGAAAACTCTTGACCACCAATCAATCTAACCGGACTTTACGTACACCATATGCTCAATCTAAAAAAATTTCTGACGCCAACCTTTCTCACACTAAAAACAGAACCTAGCCTGATCTAATTTAGACCAAAATTAACCCAAGTCATTTATCATTTAATCCATTCAAAGCGAGAAACAATTCATACAATAAACCTTCCCTGACTTAAGTTGATTAAGATCCATCGGAGCCTTCACATTCGTTCCACAAAAAAACAAATCAAGAAGTTGACATATCACAACATTTAACACCCTTTGATAGTCCTTGTCCTACCCAAATGGGGCTGGTAACCCTTAATATCGATCCAAATGCAAGGCAAATCTCACTCGATTGTAACCACACTGTTTAAACTGATATAGGTCAAATTATCTAATAACAATTATCTTTAAGAAATTTATTTTTTATATCGCACATTCTCTCGCCCTTCGTAATTAATTGAGTTAAGAACATAAATTCAAATTTTATGTGAAAAGCTGAAAAGAAAAGTGCTCGCAAATTATTAACTTTCACTTACCTTGTTTAAGTTCAGTTACGTTAAATTACTTCCAATTTGAAAATCCCTATTAATTATTGATTTAGTAGCCATAGATCAATTTTATTAAACAATTCTTCAAATTTTGACTTCTAAATTGTCAACGTCTCTCCGACCAACCTGCTTCTTCTCAGATCGACTTTTACTTTTGTCTCACTTAATAACCAAAATGAACTTTAGATAAATATTATCCGAATGGTATCCTCGTTTCAATAAATAACTAAACTTGTTACTATTACACAGTATAAACGTTATTTCAAAAGAAAAAGCATTGAAGCTCCCTCCATGCTTTCATCTTCATTACGACCATAATTATGTCTAATTCAAAATCGTAAACTTGTGCCACATTAGGAACATGGCGTTGATCAGTGTTACCAAGCAATTTCATTTTTTAACAGTCCAAAACGAAAAAAACACAATGGATTGTGACTTGATTGAGGATAAAAAGAAAACTTTTGTAGCGAGAAAATTATGACGCGCTACAATACCTACTAACTGAATGTCTGCATACAAAAAAATCATGGCGTTGAATCACACCTCTTATTTTCCAGTATGAAATATTTCTTCATTTTATGAGAAAAGTTTTCTCATTTTTGAGCAGTATCACTTGCTCAAAACTGAATAAAAATTTAGTCGGAGCCAGTTTGAGATTTTTTGCTCAAATTTAAATGAAGTCTTTTAACAGTGAACTCACAGCAAAAATTACGACTTTTATTTTCAAGTGGTTTGGTCAAGAAAATGTAGTTCGTTTCAAGTACCGTGGTAATATAAAGTATGCTTATAAAATCCGCTTGTACTGACCTTGCGATTTAGACTTCTGACCATTCTTCCAGGATTATATGTCTAGGAGTATACTATCTCTAAGTATTTCCATGAATTGATTGTTGGATATAAAGGCTAAATGATCACATGCATCTGATGAATTTAGACGCACTGTTGTGAAACTTTGTTAGCGGGTGTATAAGTGCTAAATGAATTCCGTTATATTTTTGTCTTCGGGGAAAGCGTAAAGAATAATTTCCGGAATCTTAAATAGGCTTTCCGATAATACTTTAAAATGGACGTTACTAGACTCGCTAGTCTACGGTATTCGGAAGTCCAAAGTCAATTCCGGAATTCGGAATACTTGGATTCTGAAATTTCCCGGAATTCCAACTTTTCGAAATTCCGACTTTCTGAAATTCCGATTTTTCGAAATTCCGGAATTCCAACTTTCCGAAATTTCGCCATTTCGGAATTCCCAGAGCCGTGGCGGCTCAATGGTAAAGGGTTCAGCTCTGGCGCTTGAGATCGTTGCTTCGATCCCTGATCGTGCCATGTGGTTTTCGTGGTGGAGAAACACTGTGTGCTTGATTCCTCCTACTTTTTCCATTCCATCAATCATCTCATCATCATCCATCCGGTCTGAGCCAAATTTGTATAAAACTTTTAGGCTAAAGGCTTTACAAATTAAATTCAAATTCATAATTTGGAATTGCGAAATTCAAGTTTCGAAAATTCCTGAATTCCGTCTTTCCCAAATTCCGACTCTTCGAAATTCTTAAATAGAATTTGAACCCAAGAATTTGAATTTTATTTAAGGCTTTTAGACACTTCAAACTCAGCCGTTCATCGTAAAAATTCTTTGCTCTGTATTACACCTTATCCAGCGAGTTTTAATTGTTGTGAAAATAACATGTCTTGTCGATCTGTCTGCTGGTGATGAATCGTTCTTTTCTACCATTTGGTGATGATGCTCGACATTCCGAAATTCCAGTCTTCCAACTTTCCGAAATTCTGGTATTCCGAAATTCCGGAATCGCAGAAATTGTCATTCCGATTCCAGAATTCTGATTTCCATTTTTTTTTTTTTTAATATTTCGGAATTCCGAACACCCCTAGTCGCAACTATCTTATTTTCAGAATGCATCATTTTCAATTATGTGTTCACGTAGAGATAGAAATGTGTTGAATAGCAAATTTGCGTCGATTCCACATGTCAATAAGTCACTCATTCTCTTACGTAATGTGAGCACTTCATGGAGGTGTGCTTATGTATGTGTGTGAGAAAAATAAACACACACTCACAGAGAGAGAGAGAGAGAACAGTCAATAACATAGTTCAGTGTGAACTGTTATGTGACCTAATCATCACAGCAGATATGTAGACAGCCTAATGTAATGGGACTGCACTGGCTAATCTGAGAGAAGTGCTGTGGCTTCAATGTGCAAGAAAAAGTGCAATGCAGTGAGTTTAAGTTTGCATACCAGAAATATCTTACTTGGTTTATGTTAGCGTAAATTCGGGACGGGCGTAAGCCATAGTGCTGTTACTGCTCGAAAAATACATTGTATCTTATATGTTAACGTAGACCGTTAATTACTTATTAGTTTGTTTCATCCGATGTGTAAAATCATCTGCATCAGGAACGAAATGAAAAGCCAAATGATCCAAAGCGCAGTGGATGCCTTTCTTTGCTACCACCGAAGCTCGGATACAGGCTGCGGTCTAATTAGGGAAAGATTGCTTACATCAGGTGATGTCTATTTTTCCAATCTAAGTACATGATATTTGATCTGTAGGTATTTATACACAGGATAACGCTACGAATTTTTCTTTATGATTATTCTAAATAACAGATCTACCAGTATTATAAGTGATGTGTAAATGAAATGAAATGAAGGGTGGATAACATTAATCATGGTATTAGTTTACACAACTGCTGTAATCAATTTAATATGATTACCAATTTTTAAATCTTGTTCCGATGGAAATTATAACGACGGTTACTATTTCTGTTTTCGTGGTGGTTACATCAATAATTGCATTTTAATTACACGCATCATATTACAGATCAACATTTCAGTAATTAACTGTTGCAGAATTTACAAAAGCTAATTTACCATATTATACACGATTAAGATAGGTATTTTGAGAATGAAAATATAGTTCTTAAATTACTCCTATTATGTATAATTATATACTTACAGTGGAACAAACAAATTATTGCTTCTTATTGGATTGTTTATTATATGCACTTAAACAAGCTCTACTTGTATTTTAAAAGCAGACCTATGCAACAAATCGAAAATGTTAAGTTTTGACACAGTCCGATAGCCCTAGGCTTTTTTTATGTGTGTGTACATTTCATTTTGATCGCGTCAACATGAAAGAAAATAATATCCTGAAAGACACTGTGAACACCAAAATTATTGCTATATGGGAATAGAGAAAGAATGGAGTAAACAACATTGACATCAGAAAATGGAATAAGTCCATGATCACGATTTTTCTGAAGTCTTGGATATATTTACGCGTATATATGTAGATCATTTGAGCATCTATACCTAGTTAATTCCTTTAAACCGAGATTGCCGAACGTGTAACAGTTTATTATCTTGATGCAGCATTTCTTTGTAGTTTATTATTTTCTATTGCTGCAACTATCTTTTATTATCTATAGTATTTATTTATTTAACTAACTCAAGATATAGCTTATACAACTGTTTACATTGGAGATTTGTTACAACGGCAATAAAATTTTAGAGTACGAGTACATGTTACTGTTGAACGATCTAGAGTGCGCATTAATTAGCAACAAATTTAGTATACGAATGAGGAACTAATATGTTTTCCAAATGACAACATGTTGTTCGGAGAAATACGTTTGAAGAATTAATATATTCTTCGCATTTCAGCAAATTATTTTGTACTAGTTCTTAAACCACCTGACGTTTCCATAGCTATCATTTTCGGATAAATATTGTTGACACAACAAGAAATAACACTTCTTTGATGATGTTGTTTCATTTCAGGTTTCAAGAGGTTAGAGGGTTATTATTGGTGTGGTGGGGAAGAGGCAATTGTGAATTATTTATTTCTCTTAGTAATTATTTCATACCTATAGTGCAATATTCATGCCGGATTTCAGCTTTTTAGGCAAACGGGAAGTGTGCTTTCGATAATGGCGTGTTAAGATGTATTATTGGGGTACCACATGGAATATATATATATATATATATATATATATATATATTTATATATTTTACCCATAATAACGCCTCCTGTGACTGACAGTGTTATTGATGTGCTTAACATGATAATTCAATTTGTTATTTCCCCCGTAACTCCAATCTGCTCACGCATCTTCAAAACAAAATTAATATTTTTTTCCACAATTCTAACCTACTCACGAATCTTTAGGCCGAATTTCAGTTTTCTAGCCTCTCTGGAAGTACATTTTTAATACCAGGTAATTGGGGAGTGTCATTGAGTACTTAGCGGGATCATTTAGTTTTTATTTTCCCGTAATTCCAACCTAGCCACGAATCTTCAGGCCAAATTTCAGCTTTTCGCCCCTTTACGAAATTTATTTTTGATACCTGGGCCGCGGTGGCTCAATGGTAGAGCGCTCACCTTTGGTGCTAAGCTTTGATGCCTGCTCATGCTATGTGGACTTTGTGGTGGACAAACATCGTGTGCGTGGGTTTCCTCGGGGTTCTCCCTTTTCCTTCCACTTCTTCATTGCATCAATTTATCTCATCATCATCCATCCGGTCTGAGCCAAAATTGCCTAAAGACTTTTAAAAATTAATTTTCGATACCCCAAGGTTGAGGGTGTTATCGGGGTAGTTAATGGTGCATTTTTATTTTACCCGTAATTTCAACCTACCCACAAATCTTCATGCGAAATTTCAGTTATTTAACTCAACCGGAAGCATTTTCGATACCCTGGAACTAGGGAATGTTTGGGGGATACTTAGAGGAAATTTGATTTTTTTATTTATGGCCTTTTGGCATCTAAAGCTAAGGCCAGGATAAAGGATGGGAAAGGATTCGGAAAGGTGTCGGCCAGGGCCTATGTTGAAGGTGTTATCCTGGCATTTGCCTGGTGTGACAGGAAAAACCTTAGTCAGGATGGTCGGCCGCTGGGATCGAACCCACGATATTTAGCGGGATAATTGAATTTATGTTTCTGCAATTCAAACCTGCTCATTAATCTTGATAATGAAATTTAGTTTTCTAACTTAATGGGACATTTTCGATGCCCGGGGGAGGAGGGTGTTATTGGGCCCGAAATTCCAACCTGCCAACGGATCTTCGTGTCAAATTTCAGCTATCTTAAAACATTAGAAAATTATTCTCATTATTATTAGAGATTAAGAAGCTATCCAGAACACTTTTATTAGAATGCTATGCTATGTTGTTGGTCTTAACTATTACTCACAAAGTACAGAGTGCTGGAAATCCTATTTCAATCTTGAACCACTGGAATATAGAATAGATAAGTTTGATGCTGATTTCACATATAAAATAATCAATTGTAAATACTAATCAGAGTATCTCCTCGAAAGACTTGTGATAAGAACTCCAACATACGGTACAAGAGATTAAAACTTGTTCCTACCTATTAATAAAAATCATATCTTTATACTTAGATTAATAAAACATTATAACAAAATCTCATAGGTATGTAATTTAGAACAATTTAAATGTGAAGGATGTAGACTGCAATCTGCCATCTAAATTCTGTGAAATGTTAAATTTGCCATTTATAAGTGCACATAGAACTTGAACATATGGGGTTGAAGTAATCGCAGACATTGTTATTTGTATGTCTGCTTAGACATATTAATGCCTTGCTTAGTGATGTGTTTTTCATACTCTGCTGTTCTCAGCACTTAAATCCATAGTGCTGGTACCGCCCATACACTTCATTTTACTTTATTTTACCTATCAGCACTTAACTAAACTATTATTATTATTATTATTGGTATTGCTATTTTAGCTTGTATATAGTGTTCCCACGAGATGAGACATCCTTCTTGGAATTCGAGACGAGACAATACATATTATTAGTATTGTCTCGTTTTCTAGACGAGACGTCTCATGAAATGTCTCTTGTCGTCTCGTGTCTCGAAAAATGTAAACAGAGGTATTTAATTTGTTTGAAAATTTAATAACTCGGAATAAAATATTTGCCTTAGAATAAAATCATGTGTTGTAGAAGCACACTCCACAAGTTCACTTAATAGCAGTTTTAGTAATTAACCATTATGTCATGTTCTTTCTCGTTCAAACAAAGACAGAAACGTTTCTGCCTTTTTCGGTACTGACGTGAGTTTTGAAGTGATGCTGGGTTTGACAATAATATTTAGTTTTTTTTATTGCTTTATGATGTTATTCGAACCTAAGCCTTTTTTATTTTCCTTTAATCGGAATCACAGAGGCCTCCTTATTTGTTGAACTGGCGCCATAGACTGTATAAAAAGCATTTCAGAAGAAGTGGGGAAGGCTTGCCTTGCTTTTAATATCATTAGTTGCATTAGTGAAAAATAAAATAAAATATGGCAATTCAAATGTAACCGTTAATTCTGTTTGTGGTTTCTAAAGCTTTTGCACAACATTTATTTCTTTGATTTCTGTATTGATTTTATTAATATTGATTTTTTTTTTTAAATTTTGAAACCATTTGTAAGTTTTTGCTGTTTTGTACTTGTAATATGTTCATTACATAAATATTTAATGAATGCCGTGTAGAATGTGATCACTTATTAACATTTTCTGAAATTTATACTCGTATAGTATAACAGGTGATAAATAATTAGTTAAAATAGTGCAAAATAAAATAAAATAAGTTAATCCAAACTGAGCCCTTCATTTTATTTCTGATTTCTGAATCGAACCGGTAAAACATATTTCGAGGTTTCAGAATAAAAAAAAATGCATTTCAGGGTCGAGGATCTAAGGCCTTTAACAGCAGAGAAATATTATCTTGTAAACGATCTGTACTTGGCTTGTGAATTTATTTGTAAGGCGTTTAGACAACTTTGGCCCAGGCCGAATGAATGATGATGGGAAAATTAGTTGAATGAACAAAGTGGGAGGATATGGGAGAACCCCGAGAAATACACACACTCGATGTTAGTCTACCACAAAGTCCACATGGCACTAACCGGGATCGAACCGACGACCATACGCACCAGAGGTGAGTGCTCTACGACTAAACCACCGTGGCACATCCTTATCTTGTGTAGTGCGGGTAATAACTTTGTTGTATCTTGATCAGCATGGTGCAATCTCCTACATGTTACTTTTGTTGGCATGATATGTTGCAGTATTTTACGAGACAGGACCATTCGAGACTAGACATGAGGCGAGAGAAGCGTCTTTTCGAGACGAGACACGCTTCGCACGAGATGAGACAGCCTGAAGTTTCATCTCGTCTCGTCTCGTGGCAACAGTACTTGTATATGAATTTTCCCTAAACTTACTTTCAGAAACTTCTGGCAACTGACAAGCTTAGATAATTTACGTTTCGTGTGATATGCCTTGAACTGAAAGAAGAGGAGAAAAGGGACAGAAATACGTGACGGAAAATGGCATTTACTTTCTTCTAATGAGGTTCTGAAAGTGGCATAAGTGAGTGACAAATGAACCACATTTGAAATTATTTAGTCTGTGTTGCCTTTTTTTGAAATTTATTTTAACTAACCTGATTTCTCAACTCTATTTCTCCGTATGTTAGCGTGAGAAATTACAGCGGACATTCACGCAGGAACTGCAGTAAAGCGTAGTTCCCTCTGCGAGTGCCGTACATTTAATGTGATCACTATGGCATCATTCGTTAGCTCTGGTAGTATAAAAGTTGGGTTAATGGCCTATATCCTGGGCTGTACTAAAGGACGAAACGGCACATGCTAAAACAGCATTAAGAATTAAAATGAGTACAAGAGAAGATAATCAATAAAGGACCGTGCAGAATATTAAAAAAGAAATCCTCATGTGGAGATGAGAAACAGTTTCGTATAAACATGCCTTTAGAGTAAAACATTACTTAAACAAAATCGCGTGTCAGCGTTTAGCAACTGTTAACAACAATGAAGTTCTTGTGAATTCTGGAAGTATTTTATGTCCTCAGTTTTAGCATTATATTTAGAAAATGGAAGATGTTGATAACACGCTTTGTTAACATCAGCTTTATTGCGTCGTCATCATCCACGTCATCGTCAATATCGTGTTTGGCAATAGCAGTGTTCTCCTGTTGGAGAAAATCAAGTATTTAATAACCATAAGAGCTGCCTGTTTCAAGTATAAGTTCCTTCAACCCCAAAACGCAAATAAACTCATTCCAAAATAGCGCGTGGTTAGCTCATGTTTACATTAAATGTTTTGAGCCTTCTGTATTTCCGTATGTATAAGACGCACCTTGATTTTCGGACACGAAATTTAGAAAAAAAAATAAAATTATGGAACTTACTGTATATATAAACTAGTTGAGCCAAATTTTATTAATCCTAAAAATCATACACATCACTATAAACACTCATCACAACTACTCATCACTGTCAACACTTTCCTCATCACTACCGAAACTTACATCCATTAGTTTGTTCTCATCTGTGTCTGATGATGAATCACTGTCCCCATATTTCTGCCTCATCCTCAGTTCCATCTAAAGCATTTGAAATGCCACACTTCTTAAAACTGGACAACTATCTCAGTCTTGACATTATCCCAGGATCTCTCTTCATCCAGGTGCAAACTCGATAACTTTTAACTTGAACTCAGCACTGTACGAATGTCTTTTTGCAGCCATTTCTTGCAAAACGTAACCTGATGTAAAAAAAAGTGTGTAACAATGAGCACAACAACAAGTCCGCACAGAAACGACAAACGTGCGTAAACTGCCGTACTAGTATCTTGTTACGTGCTGAACTAACAATGAGCGCAAAGGCAAGAAGCTAGAAACGCGAAAGACATCTAGCGCGAGAACAACAAAGTGAAAAATACAAGGAAAAAATCTACTGCCATTGTATAAGACGCCCCCAGCTTTTGGATCCCAACTTTTTTTTTTTTTTTTTTTAGTGCGTCTTATACATGGGAAAGTACAGTATGTCCAAATCCTGACACAAGTATGAAAGGCGGTGTTCCTCAACGAACATATTTCCCTAAGAATAGAATAGGAGACGTACAAAGTAACCGTTTTGAAATACCAGTAATGTGTAAATGTTAAAAACTGCGCAGAAAAATTTATCCAGTGATCGGGGAGGGATCCCTGATTACTGTAGTTACTATTGAATACTCTTATCAACTGAGCTACCACCATCTCTGTTCCGATTGAGTGAAGGTAATTTTATTAGTAGAGTACCCAGCCGGCGAGGTGGTGATTGGGTTCGAGTTATACCGTACACGATGTCTTTTTGTGGCATCAAATATGGAATGTATTCAAATTTCAAAATTATTTAATTAGTATAAGTTTATGTTTAAATTAAATTTTATATATTCCATGTGCATCGTTACTTATACGTATGTTATCATACTCATGTGTTAACCCCGCGTTAACTTGGAATGACTCTATTTGCGTTTTGTGGTTGAAGGAAATACAAATAAAGTTATAAATATATGACATTAATATCTGAACTAAAATCTGCAGATTGAGGTGTCGTTAATCTGCTAGTGGCAAGATAAGTGTTTGAATAAGGCAATCGCGACGAGACCTCTAATCTTATATAAAGTCCAGATTCAAATTTTAGTGAATAAGGTCAAGAAAGAGAGACATAATAAGCGGAAAAACTTACCTTATTTAACTCACCTTTACAGGCCTGAGTGGCAAACTAGCTATGTAACCTGAGCCCGTCATGTGTACGTATGACTTACATTGTCGCTAGGCGGCAGAGGAGGTAGAGAGAGAAGAGGAAGTTATTGGCCAGACTTTTGTTAGGGTGTCATATCGAAATTTTCCTGATAGAATTGAGGGAAACACTGGTAAACCTCAATCTGTATAGTCGGCTGTAGGATAGGGCATGCGTGCTTGCAGAGTGTCGATCCGAAGTTTGCAAACGTAACCACTAGACCACGGGGAATGCGCGAGAGCCAGAAGTTTGGTTGTCCGTTTATGAAGACTGTGATAACATTTGCATATATGCCTAAATATCTTCAACTTCACTTAAGAAATCAAAGTGAAACTTGAAATGGGTCCTTAATATCTTCAATGTAAGCTGAATATTCTCGCTGTGCGTCTTAAAGTTGCTTATGTAGATTGCTAACCATTTCCATCCATTTTTTTTTTTCAGTATATCTCAGGGTGCTGGTACGGGTTCGCACTTTAATTCTGAAAATATGTCTAGCAGGAAATACAAGGTGTCCCAAGTACCAGGTGTATGCATAAGTAGTTTCTGGTTTAACTAAGAGATGGCGCCAGCGAAAAGTACGCAGCGTATTCAGGGACCCGATCAGTTCGGCGCCTCCGTTTCGGCGCTACCGGTTCGGCGTCGCCGTTTTGGCGCCGCCCGTTCGGCGCAGTAACGTTTCGGCGCCGTACGTTTCGGCCCCAGAGCTTTACCTAAGAATCACACCAGGGAAATTATTGTATTAAAGAGGTATTAAAAACTTGGTCCATAAGATGCGACAGACGTAGTGTTTAAAAAAAACGGGAAAAATTGGTCGCCGGAAAAAAACGTTTGTTTTTATTCAATTTTTCGTGCTACTTAGGAAAAGGACGTTTTTTT
>JAGDQP010034995.1:1033-19810 GCA_022664845.1 Lepisma saccharinum | reverse complement strand
TTAGCACTACATGCTGCGGTGCAGAAAGTAGACAAAAGAGGGTCAATATTCACGAAAAGCACTCAAATATGCGCATATGCTGACGATATCGCGATAATCGCGAGAACTGAGCAAGATTTGAAGAAAACATACCAAAACCTGAAGGAAGAAGCAAATAAACTAGGATTAGAAACAAATGTTAGTAAAACAAAATTCACAGTCACCACACGAAAACAAGGAAGGTACACAGAAAAAAAGATGAATGTAGAAGGGAAGGAGTTCGAAAGAGTAAATTCATTTAAATATTTGGGCATATCGATAAACGAACAAAACAAAAAGCAGGAAATGATAAAAGACAGGATATGCATGGGTAACAGAGCTTACCACGCAAACATGCAATTAATAAAAAGCAAACTAATCAACAGGAAATCCAAAATTACAATATACAAAACATTAATTAGATCAATCATAACCTATGAAGCGGAAGTGTTTGTAATGAACAAAGCAGAAGAAGAAGCGCTGCGCAGATTTGAGAGAAGGGTAATACGCAAAATATATGGACCGGTAAAAGATGATGACAATTGGCGAACAAGAACCAACGAAGAAATTAATACCGTACTGGAAAACGAAGTTATAGTAAGATTCATCAAATCACAAAGAATAAGGTGGCTGGGTCATGTCCAAAGGATGGAGAAGAGCAGAATGCCGAGAAGAGTGATGCAAGAAAGGATATACTCAACAAGGAGAAAAGGGAGGCCAATAACTAGATGGGTAGATGATGTGATCGACGACCTACGTAAACTAAAAGTAAGACGGTGGTGGGAGATCGCTCAAGACAGAAAAGCATGAGGCAAATCGCTTGGGAGGCCAAAGCCCACAAGGAGCTGTAGCGCCACGTGGTAAGGTAAGTAATTATTATCAGTAACAAATCTTTCAAATCACGTAGTGACAAAGTTTGGCGCCCGAACAGGGACTAACGAACCAAAGTTCTTAGCAATTAACAAATTAAATAAATATCAGAAACGAGGAACAGATTTTATGGAGAAGAGAAGCCGTTATGGAAGATCCAATATGTCTGAGCAGATGCCGAAAATAGCTATTCTCGAAGCTCTACAAATTAGTCAGGCTTCGGAGATCAGTGACGATGACTTAATAAATCGTATTCGTGTTCTAATAGAGAAGGAAGAAAGTAAGGAACCGTTGCCGTGGAATCTTCGCTTACCCAACCGTCACCGCCACCACAAAATAGAAATCCGCCAGAATCGGATATTGGAAAAACGGTGGCTGAAGATTTCAAAATCATACCACCTTCGTTCGAAGGTGATGTTTCGAAGATAGATCCTTACTTAATTTGAGAACAACTCGAAAATTACGTTGAATATAAAAGGTTATCAGACAGACAAGTGTTGGACATTATTTTGCCAAGATATTTTCATGGAGAAGTTTATTTTTGGTTTCGTTTGCGTTCTTTTTCAGATATGATTTCATTTAAAAATGAATTTTTGAGAAAGTATGTATCTATTTTTAAGAACGAGTTAAGAAACACAATTGCACAAAGTTATCAGCGATCTACGGAGAGTTTAAGCCAATACATTCGTAGAATTGATGTAATATTTTCTCGTTTGCATGACCCACCACCACAAGCAGAACAAAATCTCCATGTCGTTACCCGTGCTCGGCCATCGTTTTTTCCGTACCTCCACGGTCACGGTTGTAAATCGTTACGTGAGTGAAGTCGTATTCACAGGAAGTTATCAGGAGTTCTTTACAATCCTGACAGTTCTAAGACTGAACAATCGAGAAATCCTCTCTCTTTCATAGAAGGAAAAAGTCCGAGATATTCCATTATTATGACAGGCACTGGATAGTGGCTAGTATAGAAGAAGGGAGGTGGAAAGAGAAGGTACAAGCAATAAACCACCTGAAAGACCTTTTGGAGGCAATAAACGTAGAAAGTTCTGCGCGTATTGTAAACTCGCTGGTCACCCAATAGATGTTTGCTTTCGAAAAAGAGATGACAAAGGGAAGGATCGACAAGTGTCTTTCGTTAAAAAGAGTGATAAAATATTGACTAACCCGTTTGTCACTAAAAAAGGAGATAGGGAGGAACCATTGATAATAGTCAGGGCTAGAACCTACAATCATACGTCAGATCATATGATCGCTGGAATTTTCACGTAGCACGTCGCCTCATTCATAGTAACAAATATTTGGTAGGAGTGCCAACTACTGGGCATAGCAGTGCCAATAACTGGTACACAGTGTTCGATTTGCTGGAGGGGTTCCCGGGGATTTTCCCTGATGCGTGAATATTTCATCCCCGGTTGTTAATTTCAAATATATCATCCCAACCAGGAATAAAATCTATGTATTTCTATCAAACGAGTAGTATGTTGAAACTCACAGTAAGCACTAGTTTTAGGATCCCTCTTCGTAATTTATAACAAATGGAACGCTGCTGGCACACGTCTTCAGGTCTAGAAAACGTATAGTGAACGCAAGTGCCAACAACTGGCCAGGGGGTGCCGACAAATAGGTTATTTTGTTGTTTTTAAGGGAAAAAATAATTAAAAGATACATGTTTTGCATTTTTATTGTTTGACTGTACAATTAACTTCGGGAAAGATCTAAGAGTCTATAGTTAGCATGAACAGAAAAATAAAGCAGTAATAGATTTGGACTTTAAGTTTCAAAACAACAGTGGTCTAAAAGTGCCAATAATTTACCCTACTATTTTTTAAAGAATTCAGTGAAATGAAAACAAAGTGGAAAGCTAGTTATCACCATAAACAACTGAAGCCATTTTTAATGACTAAGTGATAGTACTTTGCAATAGTGATCGAGATCTGCAATAGGGTGTTATCATGGATGTAAATACGATAGACGGATTGAGTGGACCAATACAATTAAGCTGGGTCAACTTGATGCCGTTTTCGATTAATATTGCCTGGTGAATTAGGATTTACTTGCATCATATTGGTTGGCCTATGCCTGGGTGTGTTGAAGTAAAGAATGGATGAAGATCTAGCTAAGGAAGAGATGAGGCAGATTGGAATATTTTAAATATGGTATTTTACGGAACGTGATGTTCAGTTGTTTTTCTTTTAAAATAAATTACACCTGCCAGGTACTCATGGCTTATGCTGGCTTCAATTTCGGATCGCTAGAAGATCCGTCTCCCGTATTTAGATCCATGGCGTGTTATAACTATTCCTTAATTGTTTTGATGCATATTCATAGACGTGCAGTTCTCTATAGAACAAATTTTTAAAAATATTTTCCTTCTCGTAAGTTGGAAGATGGAACTTCGATCGACATAATTATTTACTTTAAATGCTCAATTTAATTCAACAATTAATTCAATCTCTGTGAACAGTGCAATAGCTCATGCAAGAATACGTATACCAAAGCACGTAAGCTAATAGAAAGGTGTGAGGAAACTGGAGCGAAGATAAACGCAAACTAAAGGCATGGATTTAGACACGGGAGACGGATCTACTTGTAGCGACCCGAAATTGAAGCCAGCACATGTCATGAATGCTTGGCAGGTGTAATTGATTAAAAAAACAAATGAACATCACGTTCCGTACAATACCATACTTAAAATATTCCATTCTTCCTCCTCTCTTCCTTAGCTAGATCTTCATCCATTCTTTGCTTTCACACACACAGACCAACCAATAAGATGCAAGTAAATATCAATTCATCAGGCAAGATTAATCGAAAACCGACGTCAAGTTGACCAAGTTTAATTGTATTGGGCTAGTCAATCCGTCTACCGTATTTAGATCCATGAACAAAACGAAGGAAATTGTAATTGCAACAAATAAAATTATAACCAAAGTCAAAATCGGAAAAGGTTTAAAGAGGAACCTTTATTTAAGTATCTGCTGCTTTGGATTAAACAAAAAACGGGGAAGAAATAGGTTAACTCTTGTCTTTTGTCTGGACTTGGATACCTACAGATCACTGTATAGCATCGTTAAGTACAGCTCAATGGTCACCACACTCAAAGAATTTAACTCCATTTCAAATACTCAGGCTAACCTAAAAAAAATGTAAAAACTATTTAAACAATAAACGCATCATAAAAGTGTAAAATCAACCAAGGACATAGAGAAAATAATTAACACGACGAACACTGTTGACTGTAAAAAGCTTTTTCATTATATTCTTCTTTACTATTATAAAAAACAAAATTTTCACTTTACATCATAGTAGTTGTTTTATAAAAAGACTTGATGAAGTGTGATTTTAGAAACCTTTTTGTCTGGATAATATTCTGAACGTTGCGGTTTTTCCATAAAAATGAGAAAGCAAATATATTAAAGGAAAACAAAACAATTTTGTTTTTCTTAAAATGCCAACATTGGTGACGGTGCTTCTTTTTCTTTCCTTGTGGCTTATTTTTATTCACATTTTATCTTTCAGTGAAAAATAAAAGAATTATACGCTTCCTAAATCCTTTGATGTAGTGGTTACTTCATTTTATTTTGGAAACACAGCCGTGGATATTAAAAGTAAAAATTTCAAGGAAATTAAAGCCTGATTTTCTTATTTTTTTCTTGCACAGCAATAACACCATTTACTTTCTTGCTTCTCGACCGGTTTTAAAAATCATATTACCATGCATGACGGATAATACTACCTTATTTAGTTACCAGTTGAATCAGCTTCACAAACCTTATTATTTTTCCATTATATTCGTGAAAAACTTTGTGCAAAATAAAGCTTATTGTATAGGTTATGAAGTTATTTTTCTCATTTCATTTTCCTGTTTATGAAAAAAATAAAAAAGATTTATAAGCTATAGTATTAGCACATTACTTGTTTAAACAAGGCCAATATTTCCGTAATTGTTTTCTCTCAACTGGCACCGAGTTTTAGCTTGGTTGAATTAGGGTAGGTTAACCAGAATTTCTAGTTGAAAAACCGAGACATTTTGCACGTGTCATGCAAAAATACATGTTGTTTACACTTATTAATTATTACACTTCTATTTACTTCAGGACAACGTGTGTGTGGGACCGAGTCTGTGCTCGGGTAGATTAGGGCTCATTTTCATGAAAGCTCGCGTTGCTTGCGATGTCGGTGAATAACCAATTGAAACACGTGATGTTTCGTGGTGTAGTTTTATTACGTGGTGTAACACGTATTTCAATTGTCTATTCACCCAAATCGCAAGTAACGCAAGCGTGTTTGAAAATCAGCTTTTAGTGCTCCTACATTTATTGATAAGTTATCTATCGTTTGACTCTAAGGGCTGATTTTCATGAAAGCTTGTATTGCTTGCGATTTGGGTGAATAACCAATTGAAACACGTGTTACACTTACCTTAGTATAAAACACGCAATAAAACAGCCCTAACTGACAGCACTTCAAATATTGTTTTCAGTGTTTCCATTTCCATTCTGTTTCTTTCTTCTGTCCAGTGAAATTCCATGTAGGACATGAAAATCCTCTCAACATTTGCATTATTAGGGCTGATTTTCATGAAAGCTTGAGTTTTGGCTGAGTAGCTAATTGAAACGCGTGTTTTCTTGCGTGTTTCATTGTAAGGTAAGTGTAACACGTGTTTCAATTAGCAATTCACCCAAATTGCAAGCAACGCAAGCTTTCATGAAAATCAGCCATTAGGGCTCATTTTCAATCTCGCTTACGTTGCTTGCGATTTGGGTGAGTATGAATTTGAAAAACGTGTTACAACACGTAATAAAACTACACCACGAAACTCCACGTGTTTCAATTGGCTACTCACCCTAATCGCAAAGCAAGGCAAGCGGGCTTGAAAATGAGCCCTTAAATGGAATTCCTAAAACGTACCTACAAATTTTGTATAGTTCAAAATACTGTTCGGGACATTTGCATTCACTGAAGAAATTTGTCAAAATACTGTTCGGGACATTTCAATTCACCGAAGAAATTTGTCTTTCCACTTCTTTCTTAAATTCCAGAATTTCATTGTGAACGGCAATTTGATCAGCGAGATTTTCATGGCTCTCCGCTTTATTCTCTTTCAGATAAAGACAGGTTTCTTTCAGTTTTTTCCGTAAGCTTCCAGGAAAACACATCCAAAGTTGAAAATTATTTCTTTAAAAAAGAAAAAGAAACCGGCACAATTCTGTGTACCGAAGTAGTTTGTCGGGACATAGGGAGGAAGGTTGAAAAACCGGGACAATCCTGTTTATGTTCAAATGTTTAATGTTCAGTTTTCGTAAGAGTGGTCCTGCTTCAAATCTGGCGTGATTCTATTGAACGCAGTGATTCAGAGGATACTTTAACAAAAACTCTAGCTCCCGTCGTTAGAAACACGAGCATTAGCTCGTTTAGGATGATGGGCCGATATCGCTGACAAATTTGCGATTTCGAAATATGTTGTTGCCAACATCGATCAATATTGAATGGCAAACACTTTTGCAGATATTTTGTTACCGATAGATATCTGAGATGAATTACCTAAGCTTATTTTTACAATAGTTGTTTTTTAATTTAAAACTTGTAATCTTAAATATATCCTATATATATTCTTTTATAGTATTAATCTTATTACTTCGTTATAATTTATAGCTGAAAGTTTTCACACTGGTCTGCGACCGGATTCGAACCTGCACTGTTGTGATTGGTTATCTGTTGTCTTATCCACTTTGCCTTCCTTGAAGAATGAAACGTCAATTCTGTATTTCACTAACAAAGACATGGAATGTGGTGACATTAACAGCCTTTTCACTAAAGAAAGGCGTTAAGCAGGGAGCTTGTAGACGTTTCATACATGTCATCTTTGTCTAAGACGTGTCATTTCTCCATTACGTAGACATTCTGGATGAAATACAACACGTACCTCATGTTTCAGGAATACCTTTGAATGTCGGAATATCATACCACGCCAATATAAATCAATGCCGCGTTATTGGCACGGTAAGGGTCTGTTATCGGTCCGTTATCATTGTTCTATTTGAGTTGATGAGAATGCAATCAAAAACTAGTCACCATACGAACATGAAATAACCTCTTCAGTCCTAACCTATCGAGCGGCCGTTGCTCAGTTTGGTAGAGAATCTGCTTCGCATTCGAAAGATTCTGATTTCGGTACTATCAGCCAGTTTTCTTGGCAGTTTTTTTTTTCAGGGATTTTCCTCTGGCCAACACCTTTTTCCTACCCTGTGCTGGCCAAAGCACTGACAAATGGGAAACAGTACCCAAAAATTACAATATACGTACCATGATAATAGAATACGTCACACTGTCCATCTCATACAGACCAAAGTTGTTGAACTTGGTTGGACAATCACGCCTCACTCAGCAGGCAGTCTCGACCTAACTATATTATTTCCATCTGTTTGGACCATTCAAGAGTGATTTTTGTTGAACGCCACAATATCACACACCCGCATAAAACCACATTGAGGACTTGGCATGCCCAGGATGTGTGACTCCAGCGTGCGTTTTGCGCCTGGAAAGACCGGTGAGAAAAGTACATTGTTAATGATTACTGATAATGGGTATATCAAGGCGTAAGAGAAAAAAAAAGGTTTTACTGTAGCAGACGGTCCTACCAAATGGAAAATTTACAGGTGAAATACAATGATAAGTATTTAACTACTGTGTGATTTTAACCTAACATATCGTAACCTATCCTGAACTAACCTAAACTATGATCGGAAATGCTAAAAACGATGATAAAATGAGGTTCGTTTGATAGAACCGTCTGCAACAGTAATGCCGAAAAAAATATATACTTACAATTTGGGAGATGCAGATAAGTGTACGGACAATTCTCACAATCACAAACACATAGAAAAGTAGCAATATTCCGCGAAAGTCGTGGTCACACAATAGAAATGAAAAGGAATAGAGAGGAGTGGTGATAATAAAGAACGGCCATGTTGCCAAACTGAAAGTCGGTAACAAAGTAGATAGGTTACGGTGGCGGGAAAGTGGCCTTGCTTTTATTTGGCAGCATGGTCGATCCTTATCACCACTCTCTTATGTTCTTTTTACATTCCTATTTTATGACCACGTCTTTGTCAAAAATTGCGTTTTTTCTGTGTTTGTCAAGTGTCCGTATATTTATTTACCTGCTTATAGACAGATAGAAGAACACTATATTCGAAAGCTGTGTTAACTCCTGGAAAGAAGCCTGTTTAAATGTCAATAATGGTAAAGATTCTTAAAAAGGTTATGAAAACAGAATAATAAAATAAAAGCCAAACGGATGTTTACTGTCTTTTGTCACTTAACGGCCGTGTAAAAATTACAGTGTTTAATTTACTACATTTGTTCTAAGCGCTTCCATCTGCTGCTATTTTTGCTATTTGCGACTTTTCTTTTTCTTTTTATTAAAACAAGACGTTTGTGTTATACAGTGAGTGTTTCTATGGAATCATAACTTTGAATAAGGTAGGCAAAGAAGTGACTGCGAATTATCTTTCAGCTCCGTTGCTTATCCTGTAAGCTGACTGATGAGCTGTCTTTCTTTTCTTTTCTTTTTCTCGCGTGTGTTTTGTTTTAAACAAACTCAACTTTTACAACCTTGAGATCACGTTTTCTTCCCGACCTTCTCTTCCATTTTCATTTTCGAATACTAAGTAGTGCACACAAGGCAATAAAGTTCCAAAGGGTTGTAAACACTTTGAGAAATAGTAGCAGAATTGGGGTCAATCTGAGCCAAGCATTGCTGACATATTCCAACGAAAAGAATTCAACACATAGGCAGGTCAAGTCACAACAAAGATTTTGTATATTCTATGATGATTTATTAGTAACGTAAAAATGATTGAGATATTTTATCTGATTATAAAAAGTTTAAAGACTCCGGCACCCGTATTCAGAAACGTTTTCAGGAGTGATTAGCGCTTTACTAACGAGTGACTAAGGGCTGATTTTCATGAAAGCTTTCGTTCCTTGCGATTTGGGTGAATCACCCATTAAAACACGTGTTACACTTACCTTACAATAAAACATGTAATAAAACACGTGTTTCAATTGGCTACTCACTCAAATCGCAAGAAACGCAAGCTTTCATGAAAATCAGCCCGAACAATGCTAATGAATTGTTGTAGTCACTCGTCAGTACAGCATCATGAATGTAAATAGGTTACGGATTCACTGCTAGTGAGGCCAGCATACCTCAAGTACCTGGCAATTGTAATCGATTAAAATAACAACCGGACATCAGGTTCCGTACAGCTGTCTGACTGGAAAAGTTTGCATATTCTATGCAACTACCACAAAGTACAAATACCGGTATCTTGTGAATGAAGTAAACTTGAAACACGAGTAGAAAGGTTATGTTCGTTATGCAATGTCTGTACTGAAATCGAAATTATTTTAGCTACAATGCTTACGAAAAATAAAATGTTTTCCAGTCAACTTTAATGTAATATTTTCCCATAGCATAGAGTTAGAATAGAATAGAGGTAGCGTGAGGCTGTTTTCTGGGCGAGTTAAGTGAAGTCAAGAGACGGAAGGGTCAAGGCGTTTCCACCACATTGACTGGCCCCATATTTAAAGGTCCTCTCTAACAAATATTGCCTTCTCTTGTGGGAAGAGAAAGTTATTAATGAGAAGCGCGCATATCAGATGAAACCTCCAAAATAGCTAACGTTGTTAGCTATCGAAAGTCAGCTATTTCGCAGAGAATTGACAATTGAAGCGTATGCGGGAACAAACATCTAAGTGACATTTTCAAATAAAAAAAAATCACAAGTACATTTTAATATATAACAGGAAAAATATGAGGCATAAAATAGTAATACTTTGCACAAAAGCGGACTTTATTCTAATATGGCTTCGTGCAAAGTATGAATATTTTATACTTCATATTTTTTGTATTATATATAAAAATGTACTCGTGACTTTTTTATTTGAAAATGTCCCAGATGTTTTGTGCTGTAGGGATGTCAATCGACTCGGCTTAAGCCTCTCGGTTTAATATGAGTGAGCCGCGACTCGTTTCGGTTCGGCCGGAGTGAGCAACGGCTCGTTTCGGCTCGACTCGGTGTGAGCCATGGGTCGTTTTGGCTCAGCTCAGAATGAGCCACGGCTCGTCTCGGGTCGGCTCGAGCCGACCGAGCCATGAGCCAAGCCAAGCGAGCCATTAACATCCCTATGGACGCTGCAGAAATGTGCGTTTTAAAAATGTATAGAGGGACCCACCTGACCCATAGTACTCCGTATAGAAGGACTCTAATGGGGCCACACAATATGGCTGTCATTGAACCGTAAATTTGGCTTGATGTGACGTCATGAAAGCACTCTCTGTTCTATTCCTACCTCTATGTCCCATAAGTATTTTCTCTAATATATAAAAAAAAAGACGTTTATAACACAGTAAGCACATATTTAGATGTATTGTGTGGTCAGCTAGAAACCGTAAGGGACACGGGCTTACTGCCTCTTATTTATACACACTACAGTAGTTTTATACATGCGGGCCAAGGAAATGTTAGAGGGGATGCACATATTCAGCATTTCTATCATATATGAACGGTTAATAGAGTACGCTATTTTCAGTATTACAGGTATTTGTGTTTATCAATTGTAGATTTAGCATTTGAAGCATTCATTCCCTGTGGTCTCGTTGTATCAAATAACCACTAGAAAGGTACACAGGTGGGAGAACATACTACTTCATGCCGAAAACGCCCACAAAATGAGACATCCCACGAGCTTGCAACACTGATTCAGCTTCATTATCCAAGCAAGATTAATCGAAAACTGTCGTCTCAAGCTGGCCCAGCAGTCAATCTGTACGTATTTACATCCATGGTACAGCGCTAGTCATTCCAACAACACGTTTCTAAATACGGCATCGGATGTTCATCAAGCTTAAGAAGTAGACCAATCTTCTAAACTCGAAGAGATGTCCAATGTCAAAGATTTGCGAAGCATTATAAATTGATTACCAAAAACGAAAGGAAAATCAAGCCCAGAAACATCCGTCTCGAAGAAGTAATATTCCTGACGTCAGCACAGGGAGTGAACATTTCCCTCTTAAACGTTGTTTGGTGTATAAATTGTGTATAATATAGCTAATGTCTAACCTGTCTTTAGCTAACCTAATCTATTTCTGAAATAGGTAAAATGTTGAGAATTAGTATAACGAGAAAATAACTTAACCTGGCCTATTCTAACCTCTTTCCCGTGAATTGTGTAATACTGGAAAGGTAAAAGGGAGCAGTTAATTATCAGAACTAACAAAGGAAAGTTGTGCTATTGTTAAAAAGGAGAAAACTTCTAATCTGGGCGGGAATCGAACCCCAGCCTACCGGTCATCACCCCGATGCTCTCTACTCATTAACCAGTCGCCGACCTACCGGGCAACATTTATAGCTCATCACGTGCTTCGAGCAAATCACTGGTAGCAGTGTAGAGAAGGTGGTTGTAATGGTTCAGCCAGACTCCCGCAATGAAGGGGTCAACCCTCCCAAATCCTCGGGTATACACCCCGACTTTTTTTTTATATATAGTTAAAATTGAGAGAAGCCCTGCAAAACCTTACTTAGACCATCCCAATTTTGACTTGGACCACCCCCAAACTGAAACTTCTGCAAGAATCTTTAACTTAACACATTTTCATGTGAAGGAAGGCACTAGTAAACCTTCATCAGTACATCTTGCCCAGAGATCCTTGAATCACATCTATGGACAGAACACTCATCGTCATTGATTTTTTTTTTTTTTTCAAGATGTGTTCCCTCTTTTTATACTTGAAACAAGTTGAACAAAAAACGTTTTTGGATTTGTACTTCTCCCACTCAACCAGGACAACACACAAGAGGAAAGATCGAGTTCACTTATGAGAAAGTTGGTAAGAAACCATATCAACCATCTGTTACGTGCAATGAAAGAGTAGGCCTTTAAGAGTTGAGTGCTGTGGTAGTCTTTCATAGATGGCGGAACAGTTCTGAAAGCTGGGCGTGGTACGAAATGTATCGCGGGAAAAACAAGTGTTGACAGTTTAGTTTGCACCGAGCTAAGAGTGTATACATTATCACACCTTTCATATCAACGTAGCTATTAAGGTGTTAAGCTAAATTATATACATTTCAGTTCTTGTTATCGAGATAAACCAAGAGATGTAGTGTTTTCTAAAAGAGAAGCCATTGGAAATGTTATCACTTTTTGCATCTAATAAATAGCGTGTTCGTTTGGCTATTGCATGACCTAAAAAAAGTGGCTACGAAGCTTTATCTGCCAGACATTATGTTGGGATTTCGAAACACAAGTAGGGCTGAGCTTAAGATGATATTCGGAGTAATGTCATTTTCTTACCAATAAGGTTTAAAAAGTAGTTTAGAGAAAATGATATAGCATTGTTTTCACATTCGTATTATAAGGTCGCTTGGATCGAGATTAGCGACCGTTCATACTCAATTACTCATTAATGTTTCTCTAGTTTTTCCTGTCACAGAAGGCTAACGCCGGGATGGTACCTTCAAACAAGGTCCTGCACTAGTTGCTAAAATTCGCATTAAATAACAATGATGATGGTGAAAATGTAGGCATTTTTATGGCTTACCTCTTTCACTTCCTATTCAAAATGCATTCATTAATTGCTGATTTACAAAACTGGAAATGAATCTCAGAATTTGTGCTTCGTTATGAACAGGATTATTCAAAATGATTATCGCGGTGTTAACAGTATATCACTTACAATACACTTAAGATAGGACACATAGTTGCACCGATAGATACAGAAAAAAAATCCGTAGTCCATTTTTCTTTTATGATATTCGGTGTGCAGTAGTTATATATTTCTCCACATGGAGCGCAGTTTACCAACATGGCGACGAACAACACGGTAAAATGAACGATGCGATCATCGTGAAGTATATTTTACAGTGATTTAACCGTTTCGTCAACAGCGGAGTCACCAGAAATCACGTTTACGTGATTTACTGCTGGTTTTATGGTAATATCATTGGCGCCAGTTATTTCACAATAAAACAGACATTTTATAGTATAAAACATCAAAAAAAACTTTCCAACATGCTGATGTTGCAAAAGTATTTTAGGATGAACGGTGAAATTATGAACCCGTTCAATAGCAAATTGAATTCTTAAGAATGGTTGCTAGTTGTGAATTAATATTTAAGAATCAATTGTACGTATTATGTAGTCAATATAAATTGGGCGCATTCAACGGACTAAGCTAGTACTAAGCGCTGACAGAACATTTTAATCGTATTGGTTGCTACCTATATAGGCAAACCAATAAGATCACTCAGCTACCTTAGTCCATTGAATGCGTCCATTGTTACGACAAGATTGTTTTTGAAGGAACTTCATCCCGGTTCAACTTCAGCACTGTATAATTTTTCTTCTCAAAACTATTGCACGTGGGAATTAAACAACTACAGAAATTGTAATTTTAAATATTCGCAATGTTAAAAAAAAGTTTAATATTATTTGCAAATTTAACAAAATGCACGGATAAATTAAAGAAAAAGTGAATAAAATAGTAGTAAGCGATCTAACTAAACATAAAAGCAACATTTACCCAGCCCCAGCGTTCTTGTGGCTGACGTCGCGAGGAACAATTCGGGTTCCAAGCGAGCTGCTGGCTATCATGACTGAGGTTTTTCTTATTCTTTTTACGAAGCAAATGCCGTGATGGTACGTTAACTAAGGTCTGGCCCGCTATCTACCGCATCGCCGCTCCAAGAGTGATGGCCGGGGAAGTCAGATGTGACGGCCTTAAGCCAAAGTTGACTTTTCAGTCCCGAATAGAAATAGCTATTTAGAAACAAATAAGAGGCAGTTCTACACTCGACCGCTAAACTTGTAGTCAGCGCTAAGTTGAGTCGAACTCTCCTTTTGCGTACTCTCATTGGCCAAAATATGACTTGGCCTCAACTAAGCGCTGGCTAGAAGCTTAGCGGTCGATTGTAGAACTGACTCTTAAAGAAGTAACATGTTTATAAGGAGAAATTACAAAGTGTTATTCTTTTGCAGGCTAAACTAATCAATCAGCAGTCAAAATCATGAAAGTTTAAAACAAGATACTTACTTCAATAATGTTATAGTCACACAGAAATAAGTAATTCTCGAAATATTTAGAAGTACCTCAGCAAGCAAGACGACGTCGGCATTTGCTCGGCGAAGGCAGGGCCGACGTCGGGGAGCCGATATCTTCAGATGGGTACTGGACGAGATTACGCCGCTATGCCGACCTCGACGGTAGCCCGAAAAATGTCCCGACGACCAAATGCCTCTTATGGTTCCCGCCAACCTTCCCCCCAACTATTTCCCGACGACTAGTTGCTGGGGTCGCCGTCGGGGTCGGCATTTGGCTCGTTGGATCATTAGGTGTGTTTATATAGTGAATCATTAAATTTAGTCTTTTACTTGGAACAGTAAAAATAATGACACTCTGACTGGGATTTATAAAATTATAAGTATTCATGCTGCAAATAGAAAATCCTTAACACCGAACTAAAGAAGTGGCGATGATGTACTACTTTTATAAGTCCTTGAAGGCCAAGAGATAAATTTTTCAACCTGTTAACACTCACGGACCGGCAAATTACAGGAGAAAACTTTCAAGAACTGGTAAGATTCCAATAAGTTAGAGGTTTATTTGACGTTCAAAAGATGTCAGCACATCTTCAGATTCTAGTTGGTTTGGGAAGGAAATTTTAACTTTAATCTCAGTTTTGAAGTACCGAAATCCAGAAAATAAGGATTAAATAATTATATGTATTAATTTGCCGATCCGCGGACGACTGGTTGAAAACCACTGATGTATAGGAGTACAAAATCTCACTAATACTAAATATATATAAATAATAAACAATAGATCTAATTTCATGTTTCATTTCCATTACAACGAATATACGAAGGTTTGCTTTCGTATTCCAAACTCTAGAAGGGCGCAAATTCCCTCTCTTGCCCTCCTCTGAGGGTGCCCT
Organism: Lepisma saccharinum; assembly: GCA_022664845.1. Classification (NCBI taxonomy): domain Eukaryota; kingdom Metazoa; phylum Arthropoda; class Insecta; order Zygentoma; family Lepismatidae; genus Lepisma; species Lepisma saccharinum. The sequence goes on along the minus strand of JAGDQP010034995.1, from coordinate 4,919 downwards.
TGAATGTAGTCCACGACATATGCGTAGAAAATTGGAGTATGTATATGAGAAGTAATGATTACCAAATAGGGTCCAATACAATATACATTTAGTTAGAAAGCTCAGTCACTCAATCACAATAAGGGAAGAAATTGCTAAAACCATGAGTATTTGATGATGGCTATGTGTGCAATTACTCAACACTCACAACCATTCTCATCTATAACTTATGACTCTTTATGTGGCTCAATATAGGCCTACTGGTTATTGTGTACATAAAATGGAACGACACAGTGAGTGTCTTTTTTTTTTTTTAATTTGTTCGTTTGCTAGTGTTCGTGATATCTGAGTTTTCAAATTTGTTTATTTGGGTTATATGAGCAGCCTGTATTTGTTTTTTCTTTGTTCGATGCATTTCTATACTTCTATATGTGGGTCACTTTGTTGCCTCTGACGAGAACAGAACTGATTTTTTTTATTAATTAATTAATTTATTTATTGATAATGTAAGACAATAAAATGCATGTACTGCTGTCAAGCTACTGTAAATACTGACTAAAGGCCGCAAAGACGACAGCATTTTTGATGGCCAGAGTGTGAAAGCAAGAATGCTACGCGTTGTAAAGTGCCCCCAAGTGATGAGGCGTCGGAATTTACACAGATACCTTTCTGATACACGGAGAGAAAGATCAATGCTTCTCACACATGGTTTTACTTGCGGAATTAAATTTAATCACAAAATTTGTGTGAGAGGAAAAAAAAAATTAACAGATGTTCAAATAATCTCAGGGTAATAAATAATCATTTAGGAATGAGTAAGCCTTTCTTTCTGCATGACAATCTTCAGGGCTATTTCTAATTAAAGCAAAGAACAATTTGTAGTCTGCTATCTCTCTCTGCCGACCTGAAAGACTGTGACATAAGTACACCATAAATAGCAATAACAATATTGTACTCACCAGTAAGATGACCTCCACAGGGATGAGATGGGGAATGGATGCGGAATCTACTTATTAAATAATCCTTGAAATTCGATATCATATTAATTTATTCGACGGGATTAGTAGGATCAGAAACACACACACACAACACGATGAACCACTTACACTTTAGAGCTATATCGGCTCTTTGGGCCACCACTAACGATCAAGTTGGCCATCTATACTATTATTAACAAACAAATAGCTATATTTTCATAATCAAACACTCATGAGACACTCGGATCCGTTATATATATATATTGAACTTGAGCTCAGTTACTTTCTAGACCTATACGTTTGTAATCCACTTTCATTGGGGATAAAACTTGTAGTGTTCATCAATTCACTATGAATGCAATGGAAAGTCCACCTTGCTTCACCTTGTTCATGGGAGGTTGATTTTTCACTTCGGCGTAGAACTTCAGATTTTTGGATCACTGCGTCTCCAAAGTTTGTATTATGATGACTAATCACATCTATACCTGATTTCACTGTTCTCGGTATATTTAATAACACAAACAAAAATATCAACATGCACGGCAGTGCATGAGCCAAGTTCTTCACGTCAGAAAACGTTAGCACTGCCAGAAGCATGTTATACAGGAACAAGAGTTTATGGCAAAATCGACGATTTGGGGGCCCCGTAAGAAGAAAGATGTTAAAGATAGGAATATGAGCTTTTGCCGTTAAGGAGATATGGTAAATATGTGCAGATGTACAAAATTTCATATTCGTATCTCAAACTATGTTCTAGTTGTGGACCCCTGAAATTGCACATTTTAGGCTAACTGACTCACTCATTCACTCACTCACTCACTGACTGACTGACTGACTGACTGACTGACTCACTCATCATATTGTTTAGGGTGTTTGGGGTAAGCTAGAAACATGAAATTTGGTATGAAGGTATAGGATGATAAGTAGATAAAGGAAAAATTCCGACATTTTGAAAAGGTCGCCATCTTGGATTCAAAATGGCCGCCAAACCTAAAATTTCAAAGAATACACAGCCTAAACGGCTAAAGATAGAACAGTGAAATTTGGTATGAAACTACATCATTGGTAGCAAATTAAGAAAACGTTTTAAAAATTTGAAAAAGTCGCCAACTTGAATTCAAAATGGCCGCCAACCCTAAACTTTTAAAGAATACACAGCCTAAACGGCTGCCGCTAGAATAATGAAATTTAGTTTGACAGTACAACATTATTTGTAGATTATGAAAATATTACAAAATATCTCTAAAGACGCCATCTTGGATCCAAAATGGCGGGCGTCATAAATCCATTTTCCAACTGCTTGAGCCAGAGATACGAAATTTGGCATAATGATGTATTATCAAGAGTAGTTTAGGAAAACATAACAACGTTTTAAAAAATTCACCATCTTTGATTCAAAATGGCAGCTGAAATACCATTTTTCACATCGTTCGAGATAGAGAAATGAAATTTGGTATGACAGTGTATCATCACGAGTATGTCACGAAAATATAAGAAAACGTTAAAAATGTGTCCATCTTTTATCCAAAATGCCCGCCTAAGCCCCACTTTATAATGACTGAAGCTAGAGAAACGAAATTTGGTATGAAGGTGTACCATTACGAGTAGGTTAGAATAAATTCGGCTCGTCTCCCCTACTAGGTTACAGTTCCCAGCTGGAGCCTGATTGCAATAAAGGGGTGCGCCCCAGCGAGGCCATCTTGGAATTCTGGGGGCAGCGCCCCAATGAGGCGAAGCGAGTATATACATTACACAAGTGTAAAAAGCTGCGAAATACGAGCAAAAGCACCAGGGGTGCAAACTGTCCAGTCAACTCCTTCAACCTTAAAAAGTGGTGAAATGGAATATGGATGAGCCTAGTTCCTCGTGCCAACTTCCAATACTCCTGCGTGTCCCACCAAGTTTTACTCGTCATAAACGTTAGCATTGCCAGGAGCATGTTATACAGGCAGAATGTGGACGTTTCCCCATTCGGACGCAGCGCTCTGGCGTATGAGGGGATATCTCCATCATGTGGCGCAGTGCACTGCAGATTCTGGTTGTGATAAAAAGACGCAGTTCCTCCAAACTCCTCAAGTTCGATGCGCGGCCTGCCGTGGGATTCTTGGCGCAGCGACGCGAGCGAATCGAGGGGAGTATCAACACGTACGGCAGTGCATGCAGCCGAGTTCCACGTGTCACAAAACGTCAGCATGTTATACAGGAAGAAGAGTTTATTGCGAAATCAGCGATTTTGAGGTTCTGTAAGAAAAAAGATGTTAAAAATTGAAATATGAAATTTCGAAGTATGACGGTATATCATCACTAGTAGATTACAAAATATCTGCAAAGACATCATTTTGAATCCAAAATGGCTGACTTCATAATCCATTTTCCAGAACGTTTGAACTAGAGATACGAAATTTGGCATAAAGGTGTATTAACAAGAGTAGTTTAGGAATAATTTACATTTTTGAAAAAGTTGTTAACTTTTATCAAAATGGCCGCACAAAAACTTTTTCCACACCATTCGAGCTATAGAAACGAAATCTGGTATGAAGGTGTACCATCACAAGTAGGTAACGGCAATGTAAGAAACTTTTTTAAAAATAGCTTTCTTTAATTTAACAGAGCCGCCCAAATACCATTTTCCAAACCACTGAAGCTAGAGAAACGAAATTTGGTATGAAGGTGTACCATCACGAAAATGTTTCAATAAATGGATCAAACCACCGCTATGAGGGTGCAGGCCCCGAGGCGATATGGGAAAAGGTCTGCACAGCATGGGGCGCTGTCCCCAGAAAGTCTGATCACAATAAAGGGGGCGTAACCCTAAAAATTTGAAGTTGGGGCGCACACGGAATTCTGGGGCAGCACACCCAGCGAGGCGAACCTGGTATATACATACATGTATAAAAAGCTGTGAAATCCGAGCAAAACATCAGGTGATG
>JAGDQP010034994.1:0-19810 GCA_022664845.1 Lepisma saccharinum | reverse complement strand
AACACAATTTTTAAAGGTGTATGGAAGTTGTTGCTATCAGAGTCTTCTTGAACCTTTAACAGTAATTGTCCTTCAGCAACGAATAATACTATCATGATAAAGATTATTCCCGCTCTGTGTGTCTTCATATCCTGAAAACAGAAGAGTTTTATTACCTTTTCAATATTGACGATTTAACTGACATTAAAATTTCTTCCCCGTTGAAGTAAACTCTTAACAGAATACTGAAGAGATTACGATTCAAAACCTTTAAACTTGACGTAATGCGTTACAAAGGAAAGACTTAGTCTACCATCACTTCTAAAACAACGGCGGAGACTCGGAAAATGTTTGCAATAGGGTAACATTTTTTTCCTTAAGGTTTGTGCGTATAAAATCTGCTGCTGCTGTGCAGTACTATGGTACAGGCTACGTTTGATTGTTATATTTCCTTTTTGTGGACTCATTTAAACAGGAATACTCTGATTCGTGTTTGCTTCAGCAAACAGTAGAGGCGTTATAGAGATGTGGTCTGACAGAGTTTCAGGTGCTGAAGTTTATGGTAGACTGTGTCAAGACTATCACTGTATTACATGCATATTCGAAGGTAAATTTTAGCACTGACATTCCTTCTGACCACACAAAACGTATCACTCCTCTTCCCTTTCTTCAAGTAAAAGTTTAAATGACACTGAAGAATATAAAATTTAAATGGCCCTACAAAAAATAATAAAACAATGAAAACTGCACTGAGAACATCACATATCAGCAGCTGGTATGGGACAGGTAAGGAGTTCCACCATCGTACGGTAAAATGACATATTTAGGATAATGTCCAGCTCTCTCTAGTACGAAATATAAAAGTTAGATAATTTTTGCCGTTATAAATTTTATAAGTATATTGCTGCTATACGGTACTTAATAGATAGTTGTAATGGAAATATATTAGAATATCTTAATCGCAAACAAATTCCAACAGAAAGTAAGGATATTGTTTCTACATGGAAAAAGCGTGATAAAAATGATGAAATAAAGTTTACCAACGCCACTGTAGTATCAAGGAAGCCATCTTGGAAAATGGTCGTAATAAAGCAATTGTCGGGTAAAAATAATCGGAATTTTAACCCAACCGCAAACATAAAGTCTGACAAAACTTCGCTTTTTAACATAATTGTTGATCGCATTGCCGATGATTTGTGGTATAGATTACAGGCATTTTCGAAATAGAAATATAATTGAGATAACCTCTAACCTTGGTCAGAAATCGTGACAAACTGTCCTCCCCCTTCTATATGCATAAGTGCCGAAAATAGTAAGTTGCCGGTTTTAAGGAAACAATTATAAGTTCTCTCGACGGAGTTTAGTTAGCTCTACAACATAGCAAATGTTATTTGAGATCACCTCCCACACCTGTCCAGACATCCTGACAAATTGTCAACTCCCATAGACTTCCGGGTCATTCCATGAGAAATCAACACACTTTTTAACAAAATTCTACCATACACTCTCAGATTTCTTTGATTTTTCGGCTATTGCTAGTATCCGTTGAGAATATAGTATCCGTTATTATTATTTCAGATGTTTTGACGCACAGGTTTATGGCTTCGGCCCGTCTCAAACTGTTAACTTTCTAAAATCCACAAAAATCCGTGTCCCAGTCGAGATTCGAACCCGGAATCCTGGAGTTGCTAGCCTGACACCTTAGACTGAACAGCTTCCAAGGTTGGCTCCGTGTTAAGAATTTGAATTATTTATGGCCTTTAGTGTTAGGCATTTATGGCTTAGGCTGGGATAGGGAGAGGAAAGTCTGCAGTAAGAAGTCGGCTAGAGCTTGCGTTTAATGTATCAACCAGGGGCCTGTTTATCAAAGGCGACAAGACTTATAATACTAGTGCAAAGCAGTTTCTTTGTCGCAGTTGCTACAAGCATAGACCTCATAATAAACCTCTATTATGATAGTCCACATCTAAAGTTGATCCGAGAGGAATAATGGAATCTGATTAAAGACGGCCTAAAGTAACTCATTTAAGTTTAACCAAAAAACTTACCTAATCTAACCCTCGCTGTTTTGAATGAACCGGGGAAGTATCGAAATTACAACCATGCATTATTTATCTTAGAATAAATACCTTTTTCAGTATTCGTTTCTTGCAATTTCCAGAGAGGGGGGAAGAATTATTGAGATATGTATTATTCGGTATTTTAGGATCGTCAATACAGAGCCAGGAAAGATTTTTGGAGAGGGGAAAATCCCAACCATCTGCCGCTACAAATCGAACACTGACTTTTGAAATGGTCAGACACAGTAAGTGATTAGGTAATTAGGTAATTAGGTAATTAGGTAATATAATAATTAGTCCTGTATGCACCCTTGTATACAAGAAAAAAATTATCTACGTGCTTATCTATAAGGTGGTTTCTGTATAGGAATTTACTCACTATACAAAATAAAGTATATTCAAACATGAATTAAATTATTGTAAATACATAAACAACACTTACCATTGTTCTTTTTCTGAGATTTTGCCCAAAAGTGTCCCGTACATAAACCCAATTTTTTCCCGTTATACAATACCCAACGGTGACTGCAACCCCGTTATTCCGACAGACCCTCCCCCCGTGAGGGGGTTCCCCCCAAATTTTCGACAACACCCCCAAACTTTAAAATTTTTACGATAAAATTGATAGAAACTCTACTTATACCCTCCCAATTTTGACTTTACACCCCTCAAACTAAAATTTCTGACAAAATCTCTGCTGCAGCTTGATGAATAGATTCCCATTTTTCACTTTTGTGTTTTTAATCAGTTCGGAAGAAAATGAACCAAAGAAGGTATATCTTTCTTTTTTATTAGCTTCAAAACATAAATGTTAGTCTGTTCACGTTCTCCAGACATGTTAACAAATTCAAATAACACGTCTATTCACCTCACTTCCACTAGTCAGAACTTTTTTCAGGACTTGTCGATTTTCACTTGTCGACAAGGATTGGCAAAAGTTTCGAGAAACAGAAGTTAGTACTACTTGTGACAAGTCACTTCTGGAGTAGTCAATTGTCAACTTGCCAGCTTGCCTTTTCGAGAAATAGGCGCCAGATATTTTTCTAGTGCGACTGACGAGAAACAACAGATTCATATTAAGAATATTTATTATTCGAACCGGGACAAGGATTGGTATCCTGAAATTTGAAACCGAGGATTGGGATCTGATGCTTGGAACCGGGTACCCAGATCTGAATCCTGAAACCAGGTACCAGGATCCAGGGTACGGGTACGGGTACCCGGTTCAAAGAACCAGATCCGAGTCGTCAGTTTCTATTTCCAATATACGAGCTGGTTTCCATATTACGTGCCCGAACAGGATCCATATGCACATCCATATTATACACCAGTTCATAATAAATTTAATTTAATGTAAACCTAGAGCTTCCTCAGTCACACCAGCCAAATATCGGGCTGGTACCTTGAACTTAAGCTCTGACCAGTTTCTTACTGCATCCTTTCCCCTCCATATCCCAGCCTGAGCCATAGATGCCTAACGCTAAAGACCATAAATATTCAAATTATTAATACGAAACCAAGCTTGGTAGCCATTCGGTCTGAGGCGTCAGGTAGGTAACTCCAGGGTTCTGGGTTCTAATCTCGAGTGTGGCACAGATTTTTGTGGATTTTAGAAACTTAACAGCTTGAGACGGGCCAAAGCCATTAATTACTAAAATGACCCCAAAATACAAAGTTTACCAAAGGTTTCTTATCTTAATGTAGGCCTTTTCTTCCCAGGCATATAAGGAAAATAATTTATATCTCACTATCCCAAATTATTTGTATTGTCCCAAATTACAATTTCCATGGTAGGTGCAGGGAGCTGGTACGTATGACCAACACTTAAAATTATTTTTTAAAAAAAATCGATATGTCCGATTTTGATAAAATCGATTTTATAATTTTTGGAATACAAAATTGTGTGCAACCCTGTTGTGCATCATAGCAAATGAAAGCTTTTTACAAGAGCTTTAAAATGAGCTTTAAAAATTAATTTTTTTCTTACCTCTAACCGTTTTGAAGTTATAACCCTTTGAAAATCGTCATTTTGTTCAATAATACGGCAAGTTGCACACCACATTTAAGGACATATAATGTCTCGTACCTTCTAAACCGTTATATTGAGTGCAAAAGTGCACAGAAATGAAGTTTAAGTTGTAGAGAATAAATTATCTTTAATTTGATATATAAACAAGTAAAATCCGCCCGTGATATTAAAAGTTATAACTATTTGCCAAATTCCGATTAACAAGGAAACTGTCTCCGGTTGGACACGAAAATCAGCATGAAACTTCCACAGTGCATTGATGATGTGTTAGAATGAATATTCCTGTAGTACTACGTTTCGAAGTTTCGTGGCACACGAGTTACAGGACTTCAAAGTTTTTGAAATTTTGTTCTGAACGCCGGAAAGGTAGGCAACACTTCATACATATGTGTTGAAGTTATGCATTTCCTACTCACTTTTATATAAAAGGTTGCGCAGACCATAATTTAAATGTTAGATTAAAGTTATTGAAAAGCTGATGTGTTACTTAATTGATCTGATCTCTGCCAAATGCGAATATTATGTGACTACAGAGTGAGCCAAAGGGAACTTACCATCTCGTTAATTTCGTAACCAAGTGATTTCCAGGAGGAATCCAGACACACACCTCTTTTAATTTAAGCGACAATGTGCCAGCGTGGTCAAGCATGGCATACTGTCCCAATTTATTGTGGCCTAGTGGGAAATGTGAAATTTTCTTAAATGACAACATGGGTCAAGTAACACATTGTATCAATGGTCTTTAGGTTCTATTTACAAAAGCATGTGATTATTTACTATTTTCTTTGAAAACCTTCGCGGGAAATTGCGTCATGTGATTATTTACTATTTTCTTTGAAAACCTTCGCGGGAAATTGCGTTTGCAGCTCTCAAGTATTAAAAAGTGAAACTATAGGTAAGGTAATATTTTACAATATTTAACGTTATGAGTGCTCCACCTGCCATTATTACCGTAAAAGAACTCCTGGAAATATTACTATGATAAATTGAAACGTGCTTTCTCATATTTTGTGATCCAATAGCACCCAACCCCTCTGATAAATAATGTAGTGAATTTCAGTTCAACATTGCAGACTCTTGCAGACCCCGGGACTTTTGGTATATTCATCTCCAAGCACCTCCGAATACATTTTAAAAGTCAAAGAAAGTACGCACAAAAATCTGTCTACATCCCATTTTGAATCACTCGTTGACTGGACTACTTGCCGATGTTTGACAGAAAAAACTACACCAAATTTCTCAGGCCGAAAACTATCTTCATTTCCTACGTTTCAATTGATCACGTTTTAGATACACAACTTATAGAAAATGAGCATAGCTCTTTCCATCCAAGTTAAAGATTGGTCTTAAAAAGCATAAAACAATAAAATAACTGCTACGTTCTACCATAGACCTCATAATAGATAGACTTAGCACGCTTCCCTATTTCTCGCTGCGCTAAAACTGATTTTTTTTTTTTTTTTGTTCAGAGCACGCGATTTTGTATCCATCCGCTAGGTAGCTCTGCCATAGACCTCATAGTAGAATACGACTAGCGTGCTAAGCATAGAGAAGCGTGCTAAGACACAAATTATGTGTGTGTGTCCCTAAACAGTTTGGGTAAATACCGCTGTTAAATATCGCTGCCATTGCCATGATAAATATTGTCAGAAACATATTCAATCTTTCTCTCTCTATATATAAAAATATAAATAAAACACAAAATGGCCTCTAAAGTAGGTGTGTTCCTTTACCAAGTTAAGTGAATTAAATACGTATTATGAACATTCAAAGTGACCACCCAATTTATATATACAGCAATTCAATCTTCTAATCAATAACTGGTCATACAACATCCAGTGAAAAAAGCTGCCCAATACTCTCATCAGAGCACGTTTGAAGGTCAACATTGGCTCTGTAATGTGACGTAATCCATCTTACAATTTGTTGTCCAGATGATAAGGTAGAAAGGAAATCTTAGGGCCTGATAAGTGCAGCAATATTGGATGAGAGTCAACGTTGTCTAATAGCCTTATGTCCTGATGTAGTAGAGTCCAATCTTTGTCCTAGAATAATAAACGAATTAAAAATAATATTATCCAAAATACAATTTCTTGAAAATAGTTTAGTTCATTTTTGACACAGCTGCAATTAGGTCACACTTTTATAACCATATAGCACCCTACAATCGATGAAGATGGATCGTGTGATCTGTGGACTCTGTGGTAAACATATATAGTTTCTTCCGACTATTGGGAATCCATTTGATTCTGAAAACCCTCTCGTCTGAGCTGATTTCGCTCATATCAACAAAGCAAGGTCTGATATCTTTTGCTCTTACTTTTGCGGACGGGCCTGCCTTAGGATTTATCCTCATCTTCTCTGATTGATCACTTCTCTAAATCACATTTAAAATGTTAATCCGTCAGGGCGCTGCTTGCCATCATTTCGAGTTGTCTTTGTGAATATCAACGAATATCAGTTTGGATTGCTTCTATGATCTGGAACGATTCCAGAAATGTACTCTTGAATGAATTTTCCTCCCTCCACAGTACTTTGAATTCTTGTCATTTTTTCTTGATCAAAATCTTCTGCTGATGATAATTTCACATTAGCTTGAAAATGATCAACGGATCATTTTGTTCGACAAACTGAAATTTCATTTTATTTTATGTTCGTTATAACTTTTCATTTGTATCTCTATTTCTTTTCATGGTAACGAAAGGTAGAGTGCGCGTCTTACCAGTTGATCAAAGATTATTAGATATTTAATATTGTGAACAATGTTTGGTTAAACAATGAACAACAATTGATCGTTCAGAAGTCTTCCTTACAGAAGGTAAAGGAGGGATTGCGCCCCAAAGAGTTTTACGGTTCCTATTTATATATAAGTTAAATAAGGTCATGATAAAACAGAAAAAAGACAAATATGTTCAAAATAATAATGTAAACACAATGGAAAAGCATGAACATTTGGATATGAAATAAACGTGCAGTCAAATAAAGTATTTTTTTCTAACGGTTATAACGTGACGTAAAGGGATGGAAGAAGACAAGAACTAATCAATATGATTCTTCTTCATCCCTATCCGATGATCGTGGGGCAGCAGCATCCAAAAATATGGTAGTTAACAGTGCAGGCTTTTACAATATCGACATGTCATTTGCACACCAAATACGACCAAAAACTCCGACGTGCACTAAACTTGCATTCACAGTAGCATGAACAAATCGACGTCCAATAACATGAATCCAAGTACTTCATATGTTTGAGGACGTATGACGTAATTATAGCTGTGAATACAAATAATATGGTTGCGTTCCTTATGAAAATATAGCTGCAATGCTCCAAAGTGTGTTTAGTGTTCTTCAGTATACGAGTTTCCTTGTTTTATTTTAAATGCGTCGATTGTTAAATTAGACAATTTGTTAACGGTTAACCTAGGAAAATTGGATCGAGATTTTGCTTGCTATTACTGCAAACTACTGGTAACCTCATCCAGTTATCAGCTTCTACTAGTGCCTCTAATTTAGTGGGTTGTTCAACCAGATTAAGCATTTTGTTAGCAATTATCTAATTTATTATTTGCAACGTAAGGTGGTCGGGAAACGTTAACAATTCATACGAAATCACCAATTAAAGGAACTTGTGAATTCGGCATTTCTTGTCCTAAAACTTCCCGTCTTTTTATTAATTCTTGAAAGCTTCAATTACCCACCGGGTAGTATTGATTCATGCGCTTCTTCACAAAAGCCGCCATCTTTGATATAACGTACCACCTTATGCCGTGTTCTCTTCGATTGCAGCCCTTGGTCGATCACTGCTTTCCTTGTCGCGCAGAAATCAAATCTTAAATTTCTTCAATATCTCGAACAAGGTTGTGTGAGATACGAATGCCACGCGTTGAACTCAAGTGTTCAACAAGGGTTAGCGCCACGCGGAAACATATGTAACGACAGGATTAAAAACTATTACCTTTCGCCAAACCCCAACTTCCAAGGTCCCTACCTGCTAAATAAATAAACATTGGCGAAAAATGTCTTCACACTTAAGATTCTAGAAACAAGCTAGCCTAAAACGAATATTACACGAACATCTTTTCATTTAAATTTCTCGACTTAAATGCAAGATGGTGGCTTTCAAGATGACAGTGACGATGCCCATAACATTATCAAAATGTAACATTTAGTCTCAGTCCCTCCACTCGTTTTCGAATAAGGGTGCTTCCACACTTTTGCCTTGCCCTATAAACATTTCTCTTCAAGAAACAAAAGTACGTAGCCGATTTTTTAGAAAGGCTGTGCATGAAATTCCAACTCTATTGGACTCGAAAGTACTCAACATAACTGTTTCTTTATTCCTATAGAGTTAAAAAAATATAATCATATCAATATTTGAGTTTGTTAAACTGTGCAGTGTTATGGTTCAGGAGATTTTAGTAGCATTTCCATTACACCAGATTAATTTCATAGGAGACGACTTGTTTATTTTACTATCTGAAATACAGATATGCCACATATTACATGCATGTACAGAAAAAGTGTTTTCTTAAAGTTTTTTCGGATTATCTGCGAGTTCCGTTATACATGCCCGCCCTGTAGACATTACCATGTGCATTCGGGAATTTGTTGTAATAACTCTGTATATTGAGAATTAAAATAATGTTTCTTTTTTTAAAAAAAAAAAGCGGTTTGGGTGATAAAAATATGCCAGAATACTTTCTGAAATCGACAGCAAGAGATGTCTTAAGTTCATAATTATATCTTGTTATTCACAACAAAAATAATATTTCTAATTAATCCATTTAAAATTAAATTAGCTCCAAAGTCTGACGTAATAGGCCAAATCTTATAGAATTTCTAAAATTAACAGCAAGAATTAAATTAGATACATGTATTTTGAAAAGGAAAAGCCTTTCATTTTTTATGAAGATGAATTCACTTTTGTTATTTTAATTATTAAATATTAATGAGATAGTCATTGCATAATTGTGTTAACATCATTGGTGAAATGTGTTAATGAAAATCTCGAGTGTGCTAACAAGTACTTAACTGTAAGAAGTGCAGTTCTCTTCCTTTTTAAAATCACCTGTCAATGACTTAAATGTCTGAGATGGTCAGTTTCAAGTTATAGTTACCGCTCATACAATTAATTTTATCTTATGTTAATAATCTTAAGCATAGCAATAAGTTTCATTTGTAGCCTGCGAAAGAGTTGAGAAGGTTAGCATCAGCGAGCATAGAACTCAGATTGTATCTATGATTCGATTAGTTTAAGCAAGTGACTTCCGTCTTTATAAATCCAAAAATGAATGAACCGTAGTTTACTCAGATATACTATGGGTAAATATGTACAAGAAGTGTTTAAAATTATTTTTGAAAAGAAAAAAACTAATTTTTCGTGAAAAGCAAATCAACATCCACCTTCAGAAACCGATCATAAACTTTCCACACTTCTCGGGGACATTACTCAACATTTCTTCAGCGCAAAATCAAGACAGTTTCAAGAAAATATATTTATAAAGAGTGTAAAATAAATTAAGGGTATATGAGGAAAAACGATCAAGGTCCGTTTTTGAAAGTTGGGATAAAACTCATTTTAACGTGAAAGCATTTGAATTTGATTTTTTTTTTAATCTTTGGCAAAAAAAAAAAAATCAAGTACTTACAGTTTAAAGTATGTGTTTTCTCACAACTTTCAAAAATGGACTTTGATCATTCTTTCCCTGTACTCTTGAATTTTTTTAGCTTTTACGTGTGGAACTTTTGAACTGTGTACATGAATAAATATTGAAAATTGCAGCTGTATACAAAGACTGTCTACTGAGGAAGTACTGAAAATAGTAGATAATCTATTAAAGAAAAATGTGGGAAGAGTAGATATAATGAAGATGAATACATGAAACCAAGTTACAGCAACGATTTCCATATTTCTATAGGTATTGCAAGAAAGTGGAAGATAATAGTGAAAACTCCCACTGGAATATATCTAATTTCGCGGAAGTGCGTATAGAATAAAAAAAACACGAGAAAGTTGTAACATCATCAGATTTTAAAATGCTAGTTAAATCAGGGTCGCTAAATCCATATCTGAAATTTGTTGTATCTCTGCTGTCCTTTAGACGTCTGTCTGAGTTAGAGACAGACAGACAAAAGGATGTAAAAGAGGACTAAATATATTTTTGTCTGATACAAAAACAATAATACGCTCAGACTAAATGGAAAATATTTTGAACGGAGAAGCGAGTATAGTGATTTTGTTTTGATGAACCTGCCACTGCTGGCCTAACATAAACATATGCGATTAAATGAAACAAACAATGTATATCACTATTTGTAACAGATTTATTCCTTAACGTTATGCATTTGATTCATCGACAAAAGTTCTAAGAGACATTCAACGCATTAGCATTACTTATGTTCAGAAAATAACTCATGTATATTATTATTATTATTATAACTAAAACAAGGAAAAAGCTTTGTAAATGCTTAAGAGCAAATTAAAAAGAAGGCGTGCGTAGTTTCATCAGGAAAAGAGAATTTCAATGGCACATGTCATTATAACTGGAGCTGCTTGACAAAGCGTAATTTTTAATAAAGTAAAGTAGACAGACGGTTTTTGCTGTTGATAATAATTGAATGTGGAGGAGGGCTCAGGGTTTTGACTAATCAGCTCCTCTTTTCAAAGAAGACGAATAAAAAAAAACATATCATTGTTTGTGCTCAGAGAATGATACAGAGAGAGAGAGAGAGAGAGAGAGAGAGAGAGAGAGAGAGAGAGAGAGAGAGAGAGGAAAGTACATCCATCACATCTGTCCCTGTTGCATCCAGCAGGAGGTGGCTCCCTCTTCCTCCTTCTCTCCTTCCCTGTTCATCTGAAAATCTTCTCATTTTCCGGTGGCGACAGAATAGCATTGTACCACTGTTCTCCATTATTAACTAAGAGGATGCAGCGGAAGTTCTTTCCTCTCAGTGTTTCCAATCAACATCTTTCATTTTGTTTTTCTATTCAAAGAGCAAAAATCAGATAATTCAAATTACTAATTCATATAAACAATTATTGTAGAAATGAGAAAACTTTTCGTTCTTATTTGTATGGCTTTTCTCAATGCAATAATTATCATTAATGGACAGAACGTTCATGTAGGACCCAGGACCTTTGAAGACTACCATCCATTGTTCCCTACATCTCTCAGCAAAAGAAACAAGGAAGGTAAGGGTATCATAATTGAATTGTCAGTTGGAAAAAGGAAATAAACGCCACAAATATCGTGTTTGAGCGTCAAATGTTGTTTGTACTGTATAATAGATAACGCCAGCACAATTTATTTATTCCCATTGACACTGTGAATGTATTCATTGAGAAACTTTTGGCTTGTATTTTATTCTACAACTAACGATTTAATTTCAAACAATCATGTCAGGAAAAGCAACACTCCACCTGGAAACCCTACACGTACCTCTACTGTACACTTCGGTCTCCCACTTTCAGTGGGCGAAAACACAAATCTAACTAAAAGAAATAGTTTCTTTCACTTTTTAGTTTCTAATTCCAAGGCGTCATACGGTGCTTGCAACGTTTTCGGCAACCTAATGTGGCTATTTAAGGGAGAGTTCAAGTTTCTGCGCATGTTTACGAGCGGCAGTGGTGTTACGTAACGTTCAGACGCTGTACGCACTGAATATTGCGGATGTTGAATAAAACATGGTTGATCATAAAGTCAGCGTGATGTTGAACGATCGTTCTTTGCCACTCAATGCTTTACTGAAACGTGTAGAGTACATCTATATGAGAATTGACAACAAAAGGGCAAGTTCAAATAAACCTATAAAAGGTGTGTATAAAGCTGTCAAAATAAAATTAACGCTAGTACATCACATGTGGGCGCGCGTTATCCTGCTGGGAAATGGTCTCCTCCAGGGCTTGCACTAAAGGGACGACAACCGGGTTCAACACATTATCGATGTACCGTTGGCTGGTCACATTTCCGTCAATGCCTAGGGGACATGAACGGGCAAGGTACCTCACACTATAACACCATGCAAAGTGGGGATTAATAATGCTTGTGTGTGCTTTGGAAAGAGGATAAGTCCTGGGTAATTAGGGACACCTTGGAATTTTGTACACTTGGCATATTTTATCATTAGATGATACGGGAGAATTTACTACAACGAAACAATGGAAATGGAAACATCTGAGCTAGTCGGTAACTTTTAAACTTCTTGTGTTAAGCTTGATTGTAAATCAGAAGAATTCAAGACTATTACTACGAAGATCCTTTGCAAGTTGTGATCCCGTTGAAGGGGCCCGTAACTATAGTAGAATGGAGGCAATTATACTACATTTCCAACGCCTGACGAACCACCATCTATCCTAGGAAATCCCAATGTTACTAAAGAGAAAAAGCAAGATGAACAAATGGAAATTCTTGAAGAAACAGCACAGCATACAAAGGATAAAATGGTCTCAGTTTATCCAAAGGTGGAAAGAAAATGAGAGGAGAAACGAAGAAACAGAAAGAAAAGAAAGAAAAAGAGGGAAAGAAGAAATAGAGGAGAAAGAAAACAAAGAAATAGAAGAAAAACGAAGGAAACTAAAAAGAAGAAAAATAAAGAAGAAAACGACAAATGGCAAAGAGAAAAGTAGGAGAGAAAGGTTATATGAAGAAAGGATAGATAGACCGTAAATTTAAGGAATTGTCACACGTTTTTCAATTTATGGGACATGAAATTAATGTATAATCACCAGCTAGTTTGCAAATACAAAATAGTAGAGAAACTATAAATCAAATAATGGAAGGAAGCGTTATGAATTCGTCATAAGTAGATGATGAAGATGATGAATCAATAGAAGAAGAGAATTTCAACGAGTTTATGGAAGTAAGTGTTCCGAAGGAAGATGAGAAAGAAGAAGATTCGAGAATTGTGTGTCATTCGTTATGTGTCAAACTGTGAAAACATTGATAATCAATTTGAAGAAGAAAATATTGATAGAAGGCACGCCGGTATAGTGAATATGGAGGATCAGCGTGATAGAAAATTGAGTTCCTGCGATAATGCTGAGAATACTGTGACAAGCAGGATATGTGGACAGTAAAGGGATAGTTTCAGCCTAATGATGCAGAATTGGATGACACCTGCCAAGTTGCTGAAAGTTAAATGATGTAAATGATGAAGTCAAAATTAAAGACGTAGATTCATCCGCTAATCAAACTATGAATGTTAAAGCAAATAGTAGTACCCAAGATATGAGTAAACGGAAAGAGAGGTTCAAAAATACTAATAAATAACAAAAAGAAAAGTCAGAGAAAGAAGAATACAAAGAAATGGAAATAAATAAAAATCAAAAGCACAAGAAATTAAGCTCACATGTGGGCACGGTAATAAGTGAAGAAATCGTCATTATTAAAAAAAAGGTCTAGGAAAAAATAAGGAGAAAACCCTTTGAATTTGGATTTTTCGGGGAAAATAATAATGGATGTAGATAAGAATAGTGCTAATAAGTACATTCGATCAATCGAGTCACCATATTTACAGCTTATACCAGACTATTTAGCTAATGCTTTGGGAAGGCAATATCAGCTGGAGATATCCTACAAATTTAAACCTATAAATACAAATAAATGATATAACTAATACGTCAACTCAGGTGTTATCACAAAAAGAGAAGCAAAAATATAATTATAATCTTGAGATAATGTACAAAATCTGATGACGAATGAAAACTCGCATTAAATTGAAAGCTTGTGCTATATGGGAAAGAAGAATCTTACAGAATACGTATGAAAGAAGCCTCAACGGGATTTATCTAATTATTGCTGTTAAATCTATTATTGAAAAATATAAAAAGGGGAACAGAAATCGTAGAATGTGATTGATGATATTGGATGTTAAAAGGTATGCCAAATGACTATTACTAAATCTTAATTCTGATATAATCTGATTATAAACGGAAATATAATGAATTATAAGAATTAGGATAAACACTGCAGAGTAAATGGTAATAAATAATCGAGACATAAAATATAATTGTTTTGTGAAATAAAATATTATGAAATAACATAAATGAATGATAATAAAATGGAAATTAATTGAATTAATACTAAACAAATGAAACGATATATGAAATAATTAAACAATTAATTATTGAAATGAATATGAAATAACTTATATGAAAATTTATGAATTATAAAGAATAAAACATTATCTATGACGATTATGAATCAGATATGTATGAAATGAACGAAGTAAGAAAATAAGAAATACAAATAATAAAATATAATTATATACAATAAAAATATATAATGTTGATGATTATGTTAAAATATGTATTGAAATGTCATATAATGAATGAATTAATGAATAGTTATAATGAAAGGAACAAGGAGAACTATAATAATGTGATTCATTAATTTATAATAATGCAATAATCAATTGAAATAATATATATGAAACGTAATTATTTTGATTAAATTGGTACATGTTATTATTTGAAAGTTTCTAATTACGATGTTAATTTTAAAAAAATCGTAAAAAATATTTATTTGTTACGTTTTATAAAAACTTATTTGTAAAACAATTCATCTTTTTTATGTGTTGTCTCGGGGGGCATATGTAATGGGTAATAATTAATGGAAGAATACATGTATATCATTATTGAATATATATATATATATATTCAGCAAAATACAAGTTTTATTTTGTGAAATAGCACACATTCAATAATACTCGTGTTGCGAATTACGGCCGTGTATGGGGGGAAAATCTCCCTCTGGAATGTATTTATCCCTGGCATGCTGACTAGAATTCACTATACCAGGGGGGATGATATGCCGGCCGGGTGGCTGAGTGGTCTGCGGCGGTAGGCCATAGGCTCGAAGGTTCCGGGTTCGAGTCCCGGCAGGGGCATAGGTGTAGATTTTAACAGCTAAAGGCGAATCGTGACGGGTCGAAGTCCAAAGTTACTAGACTGTCCCATACAAAAACAAAGTTTAGCAAAGTTTTTTTTTTACCCAGGGGTATGAAATTGTCTTCCTCTAGTACGTTATAGCTTTCTTTTCACGAACTTGCAATGAGATTGGTAAGCTTGTGTGCTCTAGTTAACAAAACAATCCAAACATACATGTCCAAAATAAAAAATATGCTGTGTGTAAACAAAGCTTTTATTGCTGGTGTTACAGCTAGTACTTCCGAAAAGGATACATGAGAAAATCACTTACCACAGTAAACGTTGATCGCACAATAGAGAAGGGCTTGAAAAAAAAATTGTATTTAAGAAAACAGCACACCTGGGCCCAGGTGGTTTTTTTCGGGTTTATGTTTTCGCTGGTTTTAGAAATAAAATGTGAATGTATGTAAATGTAAAGCTGTCTATATACCTCAGTAGCTCACTCGGTAATGGGTGTGTCACTACTCTGAAATCAGAAAATTGGAGCGGGCCTGTTCTGTATGGGATTGACCTCACTGAAAGGTATGTTCACTAGATTCAAGCCACGGTGTGGTTCAGGGCCCTAGATAATTATTGGACCCCGCATTCCGCCATTCACAGGTGAAACTGAGGAAAATGAGGGAGAACCCTATTCGGGATGGTCTTACTGATCCGCCTGAGTGGAGTTTGATTTTTTACAATTTCTTTGAAAGCCTTTATAAGGCAACTTTGGCTCAGGTCGCATGGATGATGATGGGAGAATGGTGGAATGAGGAAAGTGGGAGAAAACGGGAGAACCCGAGAAAACCCATGCACACTGCGTTTCTTCACCACAAGCCCATGGCACAAGTCGGGACCGAACCAAGGACCCCACGCACCAGAGGTAAGCGCTCAACCACTGAGCCACAGCGGCTCGAGTAGGGATTGAATTGCTGTTGCACCTGCCCAGTATCACTTGGCCGTCCGGAACACTAACAACCAGACCACATGTGATCCAGTTGGTAACGTCGCGGACTTCGGATCGGTAGTGGGTAGGCACGTGGGTTACAATCCCACGGCGAACTATCCTGACGGATTTTTCTTAGAGTTTGCCCTGTTTCACCAGGCGAAAGCTACAGTGAAGAAAGTGGACCTCAACAAAGACCCTGAATAAACTCGAATGCTTCCTTGTGTTTCAATATCACAAAGTGTTGTAGATTTTAGATAGCAATATTATTCTAGATGCAATGGTTTCCATTATTACGGACTTCTGTGAAATGTCCTTATTTAAGTAATCATTTAAAACCAAAAAGCTAATAAAAAGAGCTCACTGGGTTTTAAAGTTTTTTTTTTTGTAGGCCCAACTAAGAAAACACTGGGTTTTATTGGCTGGGCCCACCTTGACAATCCCTGCAATATAGGCAAGCAACCAAATTTCGCTTAGCAGCCTAATTTCACCCACACAAGTTCTCAGTTAGTATCAGTTTAAAATTATCAGAGTCGATTGTCACGTTCAAAGTAACGCACGAACAGTAATCTTTAAAGATTTGAGGAGTGTGGTGTGTCTCGTGGTCGTTTTTAGTTTTTCTCCTTGTTAGAACGACACGTTGTGAACCGTGGGTGAACTTCCAAATTACTTACTGCTTAAATCCGTCAAATCTGAATAATTCCATAGGCGGGTCTGCAGTCAGAAAAGGCGGCGAAGGACCTTCCGTTTTTTGCGACTGCAGAGCCGTCTGCGACTTAATGTTACAACTGAAGCAGTAAATACTTAGATAGATTGTACCGTATTATTCTGTTCATTTATCCATTTGACAAAGTGGAATAATCGATATTGTGGATACCCCACCCCCAAACCCCAGATAAATACCTGCTGCAATCACTGTGAGCAATGCTTTATTTTACTATATTCAGATTTGTAAGTAGTTTTTGGATTCCATCCCCTTTCGTACATAAACCCCAAAAGTTCATATTTCGTGGGGTCCAAATAGTTATTCAGGCTTATTTCAATAACCACTTGATATATCGTATTCGAGTTTTCACTTAACGTCTCCCTTTTATTTCTGCTAGAAAACTTTGAGTTGCATTCAGAAATGAAGACAACGCGTACCCCTTGGCACCCCAGAACCCCACACAGGTTATTTTGTAATTCACTGTGAATGATAGTTTAAAACTACTTGGTAACTCGTATTATTATTTTTGGAGTAATTCATACTTATACCCACCTAAAATACAGAAATATATGGGTTAGGAAGAGAAGCGTATACCTACCTAAAAATTAAGCATTACATTCATGGACTATTGCGTGACAGATTTGGTGATTGTTGATATATAACTACAGTGGCCATCTCCTTTGCCATCTCTGCTTGATAAATAAAGTCCTTTAGCTTTGCTTCTACGAAGTAGCTTATTTGTCTCTCTTCAAATTTCTCTCGCTCTGTTAGATGTGACAATTTAATTGTCAAATAGCAAATATATTGCGCGGCTTTCACTTAATTGCAGTTTGTTCTCTGCTCTTCTAAACCAATTAACTTTCTTCACGTTGTAAAATACATCATGTTAAATTTAGGGATTGGAAATTTGGACCTATGAGGTGGGTGATATTAGGACTGTATATTAGAACTCTAGACACTGTAAAATGTGATTCTCCAGTCACCAGGGTAAAGCTTTTTCCCGCCAAATTATCAATGTAAATTGTAGCTCAATTATCATTCACCAAGCATGCTTATTATAGTTACTACTATAAATCTTACAGTTGCTGAAGCTCTTAGACAGCGTGGGAACCACTACAAAGGCTGCTAAGCGAAATTTGGTTGCTTGCCTCTATTGCAGGGTTTGTCAAGGTGGGCCCAGCCAATAAAACCCAGTGTTTTCTTAGTTGGACCTACAAAAAAAAAAACACTTTAAAACCCAGTGGGCTCTTTTTTATTATTATTTGGTTTTAAGTGATTACTTAAATAAGGACATTTCACAGAAGTCCGTAATAATAGAAACCATTGCATCTAGAATAATATTGCTATCTAAAATCTACAACACTTTGTGATATTGAAACACAAGGAAGCATTCGAGTTTATTCAGGGTCTTTGTTGAGGTCCACTTTCTTCACTGTAGCTTTCGCCTGGTGAAACAGGGCAAACTCTAAGAAAAATCCGTCAGGATAGTTCGCCGTGGGATTGTAACCCACGTGCCTACCCACTACCGATCCGAAGTCCGCGACGTTACCAACTGGATCACATGTGGTCTGGTTGTTAGTGTTCCGGACGGCCAAGTGATACTGGGCAGGTGCAACAGCAATTCAATCCCTACTCGAGCCGCTGTGGCTCAGTGGTTGAGCGCTTACCTCTGGTGCGTGGGGTCCTTGGTTCGGTCCCGACTTGTGCCATGGGCTTGTGGTGAAGAAACGCAGTGTGCATGGGTTTTCTCGGGTTCTCCCGTTTTCTCCCACTTTCCTCATTCCACCATTCTCCCATCATCATCCATGCGACCTGAGCCAAAGTTGCCTTATAAAGGCTTTCAAAGAAATTGTAAAAAATCAAACTCCACTCAGGCGGATCAGTAAGACCATCCCGAATAGGGTTCTCCCTCATTTTCCTCAGTTTCACCTGTGAATGGCGGAATGCGGGGTCCAATAATTATCTAGGGCCCTGAACCACACCGTGGCTTGAATCTAGTGAACATACCTTTCAGTGAGGTCAATCCCATACAGAACAGGCCCGCTCCAATTTTCTGATTTCAGAGTAGTGACACACCCATTACCGAGTGAGCTACTGAGGTATATAGACAGCTTTACATTTACATACATTCACATTTTATTTCTAAAACCAGCGAAAACATAAACCCGAAAAAAACCACCTGGGCCCAGGTGTGCTGTTTTCTTAAATACAATTTTTTTTTCAAGCCCTTCTCTATTGTGCGATCAACGTTTACTGTGGTAAGTGATTTTCTCATGTATCCTTTTCGGAAGTACTAGCTGTAACACCAGCAATAAAAGCTTTGTTTACACACAGCATATTTTTTATTTTGGACATGTATGTTTGGATTGTTTTGTTAACTAGAGCACACAAGCTTACCAATCTCATTGCAAGTTCGTGAAAAGAAAGCTATAACGTACTAGAGGAAGACAATTTCATACCCCTGGGTAAAAAAAAAACTTTGCTAAACTTTGTTTTTGTATGGGACAGTCTAGTAACTTTGGACTTCGACCCGTCACGATTCGCCTTTAGCTGTTAAAATCTACACCTATGCCCCTGCCGGGACTCGAACCCGGAACCTTCGAGCCTATGGCCTACCGCCGCAGACCACTCAGCCACCCGGCCGGCATATCATCCCC
Organism: Lepisma saccharinum; assembly: GCA_022664845.1. Lineage (NCBI taxonomy): Eukaryota > Metazoa > Arthropoda > Insecta > Zygentoma > Lepismatidae > Lepisma > Lepisma saccharinum. Next base: position 527 of record JAGDQP010034994.1, on the reverse strand, counting down.
CCTGGTATAGTGAATTCTAGTCAGCATGCCAGGGATAAATACATTCCAGAGGGAGATTTTCCCCCCATACACGGCCGTAATTCGCAACACGAGTATTATTGAATGTGTGCTATTTCACAAAATAAAACTTGTATTTTGCTAAATATATATATATATATATATATATATATATATTCAATAATGATATACATGTATTCTTCCATTAATTATTACCCATTACATATGCCCCCCGAGACAACACATAAAAAAGATGAATTGTTTTACAAATAAGTTTTTATAAAACGTAACAAATAAATATTTTTTACGATTTTTTTAAAATTAACATCGTAATTAGAAACTTTCAAATAATAACATGTACCAATTTAATCAAAATAATTACGTTTCATATATATTATTTCAATTGATTATTGCATTATTATAAATTAATGAATCACATTATTATAGTTCTCCTTGTTCCTTTCATTATAACTATTCATTAATTCATTCATTATATGACATTTCAATACATATTTTAACATAATCATCAA
>JAGDQP010034993.1:0-19811 GCA_022664845.1 Lepisma saccharinum | reverse complement strand
CAATATTCTTACATGTCAGGTAGACATCGTCTTTTAAAGGATTATCCATTTCTCTATTTCAAAAGGCACGCACAGATTGGGCTCGCCTTTTCCTTCTACCATTGTTCAAGCAGAGATTCAAAGCGTTCTTTCAAATCTGTATTATCCACCTTTTCATGCCTAGTTCTATAACAAGTCAAAATCATACGTACATGCTTCATCCGTCAAGCCTTGTCACTTGCCCCGCTGACAATCGTTCTATCATTCTATAGAAATTCAAAGCGCTCAGTTAAATTAAAGCCCGTTCTTACATCCTTTCCTAAGCCATGAGTCGTTCGCATTGTCATATTTCATCCGAAACATTAATTCTCCTCTGAGACCTTAATCTTGTCATTGAAGCTCATGTCCTTTTCAAACACAACTTCCTTCCTAACACCGCTTTGTCCAGATAACGCACCCAATAAACCATTCGTCATTCTCAACGTCTGATATTAAAGTATTCGTCTCATTCTAAGGTCACGTCTAGTTATATTCATGTCTTACAGGTACATGGACATCATCCATCAACCAATGCTAGCATCTAACGAACCCATTGTAACATTAATCTTTACAAAACCTATCGCAATCTCTCTTCATCTGCCTTTCGTCGTGGTCAACTGACTGCCTTGTCGCAAGTGAGCAGCTAAGCCGATTACACCTTCACGTACGACCATATAACATTTTCCAATGAATAGAAGGCATTAAACCAAGTAGGACAAATACGGCAAAATTCCTTTGTTCAACAAAACATTGTAAAGTCTTCTATGCCCTAGTATATCGTCACCCACCATTGTAGCGGCACCGCTTTGTTCATGTCAAACTGACAGCACCTGTCAAAAGTGACGAAATAAGCCGATTAAAACGTCAAGCAGGATCATTTATCATCCTCACATCATTAATCTCTCCATTGTGTACAATAATCCTACATGACAGGTGAACATGGCCGTTTTGCGAACAATAGAGGCGGTATTACAAAGAGCACCCCAGTTGTAGGCACCTCTCTACTTCACTTGTATTACACATGTTTACTATTTGTAGTACTCATGTTACTACAAAGCTTACGCTGCGAATGTGAAACTCGTGCTCAAGCACGTGGAACATTACATAACCCCCCCCCTTCTGTTAAATAAATTGTGTGACATAGTATTTGGGGAGCTTTTTTTTTTCACTTTCCACTTTTATGGTGAGTTTCACATATTTTTCACTTAATGTTTTACACTTATCACAATTACACTTGGGATAGAATAACACTTGTTGGTTAGAGATAATCACTGCACTGTGTTGGGACTAACACTACTAGTTCTTAGTTACTAGGATACGAGTATCGGTATTCTCACTAATTCAAGCAGATTGAGTCTTAGTCGACGTCATTATCCTCAAGATAGTGAGGTGTATTCGTTTATTAATATTTATAGATGAGGTCACTAATCGTTGCTGATGTCTCTGCACTGTTCGCGTTAGTGTCCGGTTGTATTTTGGTTGAGAACTGATGTTCAGTGTCAACACTGCGGTTGTTAGTTCCACTAGGAATGCCTATTATTGTGTCAAGTAATACATTGTCCGTGATAATATCACTTCTTGACATGATAGTCCTATTAATTCGATACAATTAATAGATAATGACGATTGTTATGAATATGGCCAGTGAACAGTGCAGTGATTATCTCTAGCCAACAAGTGTTATTTTACCCCAAGTGTAATTGTGATAGGTGTAAAACATTAAGTGAAAAATATGTGAAACTCACCATAAAAGTGAAACTCACCATAGTGCCATTTAAAATACTTCAGCTTTATAAATAGGTTGGCAACATTGTTAACTTGTGACATCGCATTTGGGCTTCTGATAGTCTTCTTCTTGACAAATAAATGCCTCCAAAACGAGAACCATTAATAATGTTGCCATCTGTGAAGTAGTGTTGCCAATGTTGTCATCTGTGAAGTAGTGTTGCCAACTTATAACAATAAATTTACCGTAAATAGAACTATATATCAGTTAATATACATTGTAGGAAAGAAACAAAATAACGGTCAGGCGGTAAAGTGCTGCATACTTTCGGAGATACATGTGCTGACGATGGCCAACCTATGTAATTGATATCTCAACACAGCTCTAGAAAATGATGCATGAAATGCGTAATAGACCGAATGCAAATGTAGTATTAATAGTATAACAACAACAACAACAACATAGAAGAACACAAATTGTCTAACAAGCAGTGGTGCCCCAATTAGAAAAACTACTGAAATACCAATATTCCACACTTGTTGGTTTTCTCTTATGCTTGAACAAAACCAAGGTAATTGTTTTTGAAATTTGGCATGCGGCACAATTTGACATACTATGAGGTACTGTTGGTTCCAGCAGATAAGAAGAGCGTGTATGTAGGAATAGTAAAGTATCGTGGAAAGACGGGAGAAAGAACCGGGTCTGTTGTATAGTAGTCGCGAGTGCGAATGGTTACGTGCATGTTTGGCGTTGTTTCCTTTTTGTGTTGTTTGCTTATATTTGAAGAAAAGAAAGACAATAATTGTCCTTTAGAACAGAAGACAAGATATGTGGTGCAATTTAACATACTTATAATTCTTTGGAAAGATGTGTTTACGTAGAAAGGGTGTAGAGAGCAGTAGTGTGTGCAGATTATTGTTTACGAGGGAAGATACGAGGGAAAATGTTACGTGTGTAGTGTATAATTAAACGCGTGTATGAGTTGTTATTTTGCTATGCAAAATGAGATAAGCTGTGGTCCTTGTTAGTGGATTTCTTCGGCATTTCGGAAGAAACGCCAACAAGGGAAGAACGTATAGTGTTCGAACAGATTAAAAAGCAGCTGTTTGAAGAAGAGGTTGTAGTTCAAGAGTTTACCACATTTATGGTAGACAAGGAGGGCAGTGATGATGAGGAAATATATAGTGATTTCGGCAATGATCCAACGTTACAATCAGGAACAGAACCACCTCGAGATCGAAGTCAGCCATTAATGGATTGTCACGAAAGCAGTAGTTCTTCGTATGTTCCATCACCACCAAAAAAGGAGACGACAAAATTCTCTGAGGAGTACTTGACTGATGCATACAAATCTGGACAAAACAGCCAAGAGGACATGATCCTCCCCAGTTATGTGCCCCAGGCTTATCCATCGACATGTCACCTCATGTAAAATTCACTACTGTTATAGCACACAAAAGAAAGATTAAAAAGAAAACGGTCTTGCAAAAATTTGAGAAGAGGCTCAAGATTCTTTGCAAACGCAATAAATCCTTGCAAGAAAGAGTTAATAAAAAAGTGCGTGATTTCTTCGCAATGAGACAACAACATTCCATTATCCACGACAGAATGATACGAATATGGACACTAAATATTAAGCAACAACTTGACCCGAACACCTTATTGTTTAAAGCGTCCCAAAGTTGGGAGAAAAAAAAAAGCAATATAGTATCTCGTAAGGAAACGCATAAAGTGAGCAAGCGGCTTGCTGTTGATGATTCTGATGTACAACAGAAAGCCACAAAATTTGTTAATGAAGTTAAGGATTTAATTCAAGAGCACAAATTGTCTCCAGATCAAATAATGAATGCAGATCAATCCAGATTCGCTAAAGAGTTACGTGCTGGAAGAACTCTTTCGTTTAAGGGAAACAAGACGATCTTTAGTGCCATGGATTCAGTTGTAACAACAACGTATTCATATATGATAATGCCAGTTATTGTGATGGATGGTACGTTACTTCCACACATGTATGTTCTCGTCTCGGAGTCCAGTGGACATTTCCCAGCTGACATGAATTACCGAATGTGAAAGCATATGCAAGAAAATCAACGAACATGACAAAACGTGATTTGCAAGTATTCCTGGAGCAGGTATTATGGCCCGATTTACAGGGTAGAGAACGCGTTCTCCTTTTGGTGGACTCGTGGACACCAAACAAGGATGATGCTCTACAGCGAAACAGTACCTGAAGGTGTTGAGTTCTATAACAAGTTGATCCCGGCTAAATGTATAGGTCTGATACAACCAGTTGATGTTTTCTTTTTTCGTCCATTCAAAACCATGGTAAAGTTCATCGATACATTACTAGTATCATCCAACGTTAAAGTGTGGCATCGAGACCATTTTCTCCGCATTCAGTCGTTTGTATATTCCCAGTTTTCAGCCAATCAGTTTCAAAATTTGCTCCGATTTGCTGTTTTTCAAATGTGCCAGTGGACATACAGGACCGTTTCAAACACCTTCGGAATATTGCTTCGAAAGTGGACTCGCAGAATTTTGTTTCAAGATTGACTGTGGACAGCTTGCCTCCATATGGTGTGCTCACTGCGAGAAATGCTTGTGTGTTGACCACTCTTTAATCCTCGGTCTTCATGTCCACTAGAACAGGTACGTACTGTGGCGTTTTGCACTTGGCAATACTTGTTAGATTCGGTCTGTTGCGCATTAATGCATAATTTTCTAGAGCTTTGTCGAGATATTAATTACATAGGTTGGCCATCGTCAGTACGTGTATCTCCGAAAGTATGCAGCACTTCACCGCCTGACTCTGCTATTTTGTGCTTTCCTACGAGTACGTTTACAATGTATATTAACTGATATATAGTTCTATTAACAGTAAATTTATTGTTATAAGTTGGCAACACTGCTTCACAGATGGCAACGTTAATCGTGGTTTTCGTTTTGGAGGAATTTATTTGTCAAGAAGATGAATATCAGAAGCCCAAATGCGATGTCACCGGTTGGCCATGCTGCCAACCTATTTTCAAATGGCACTACGTCGGTTTATTGCATATTTCGTACCCTCCAGTAATGATGCACAACATATGTGAAGCACAGACCGCAGTATTGCAAACTGTAGAAAATATACAAGATTCAACCGTGACAATGTAGGTTCTCCACATTGAACTTGATATAGTGTGCATAGTTTGTAACACTGCGCCGCCAGACTTCGCTATATTTTTATTTCTTACTAATGCTTTTAAATTTTGTATTAATTAATATATAGTGCTGTTTCAAGAAAATACATTTTATTGAGAGTTGGCAACACTGCTTCACGGATAACAACACTGTTTCTGCATTTCGTTACTACTTTTTGTCATTATTTAGTTCCTAAAGTTTAATTCCGATTGCTCTAACCATTTTCAAGATATTCAATTTCAAGTTGCATTATATTATATTTTTGACATTTCAAGTTCCAGGACCTCCAGCTCCTCTCTCTATGGTCCATAGCACCTTAAAATTTGGTGATCTTCATATCTCATCATGCTTTATCACATGCGCTATGTCTGTAATGGATTTGCGCAACAACCACCATGACCGTTGCTTGTTAGTTTCAACTGAACCAGTAGTGAATCAATATTACTTGTCAATACGTTCGGTACAACTCAAGGGCCTTTCCCACTTCTTCCAAAATACCTTTTTTGACAATCTTTTGCGCCAATTCAATAAATGAGGAGGCTTACGTCACTTGTTCTGATTTCAAACAAGTGAACGCGGCGTTTCTATTAACAACCGCGAAGGGACTCACATTATTTTTCTATTCTGTCGAATAATGTTCATGCCAAGTTTCGTGCATAGATTTCTAACGGTTTTAAAGCTATTTGAAACATTTAAAGTACGTTGGCAACACTGACAATTGCTGTTATTGGGAACGGGAACACCCACAGTATTTTTCTATTTTGTCGATTAATGTTTATGCCAAGTTTGATCCAGATACGTCCAACGTATGACACTAATTTGAAAATTTATTTTAAATAAATAGGTTGGTAATATTGACAACTGGGGTCCTTGGGGACGGGAACACCCACAGTATTTTTCTATTATGTGGAATAACGTTTATGCCAAGTTTGGTGCGGATACATAGGAGCAATTTGAAAAATTATTGTTTAAAATTGATTGGCAACACTGCCAGCTGGAATGTTTGGTGACAGGAACGTCCAGAGTATTTTTTATTATGTCGAATAATGTTATGCTAAGTTTGGTGCTGCTACGTCTAAAGTAATGGAAACAATTTAAAAAATATATATTTCCAAAGAAAACAGATTGGTAACACTAACAACTGCGGTGCTTGGCGACGGAGACATCGACATTATTTTCCTACTGTATTGAGTAATGTTTATGCGTTTTGGTGCAGGTTAGTCTAACGTAATGGAAACAATTTAAAAAATATATAAGGGTTGGCAACACTGACCTACTGTACCATTCAAGATGGTTTTGGCAGCTTTAAGTTAGTCCAGCTAAACATTTCCAGTGACTTTGTAACGATCTCTCGATACATTCCTCATTCCTGAGACTTAACTTTTTGAGATACAAACAGTTCTCGAGCGGGGGGGGGGGGGGGGGGGGGGGGGGGGGGCGCACGAGGGTGTACGACGTACCTTTAATTTTTTATTGTGATTTGGTGTACACCTACTTTTTATTAATAGGAGCTCATTGTTTTTACTTTCAATAGGAAATCGCCACCACTAGGTGCAAGCGTACTCTTACTTTTCTAGCTCAGTTTTCCAAGCGTTCCCTTACCTTTTCTAACCCACTTCAAGCATTGGATACGATCGGGTGGACGGATGGATTAAGCGGGATTACAAGGTCCCTTTTTGCTGGTTACACTATGAAGGGAGCTAAAAAGTTTGATTAACATCACTTGACAATAAAATACCTAAAATTTTATTGTCCATTCTTTTGAAAATTGAAGTACTAAAAATGACTGACACGATTTTGTCTTTGATCACATCGAGAAAGACAATGGTTAATTACTGAAACTGTCATTCAGAGAACGTATGCAGTGTGGTTCTATAAAGGTAAGCAAGAAAGTTCTGTCGCTTTTTCACCCACTACCTTCGAACATCGATATGTCACCTAAGACGTACCTGGAAGATCAAAAATAGTCCCCATCAGCATCGACGACCTTCTGCCAACGTTCTGGAAGGCCATGGATTCCACCGCGGTAGAACTTAGTGGGCCGTGAAGCGAAGAAGGTATCAAGTGCATTTTGCACCTCTACTAGGGATTTGAACTGGCGTCCTCTAAGGTGATTGTCCAAGGAATGGAACAGGTGAAAATCGGACGGTGCAATGTCCGGGGAGTATGGCGGATGCAATAGTGTTTCTCATCCAAGGCGTAGAATGGTGTCCCGGGTCATCCTAGCCACGTGGGGCTTAGCGTTGTCCTGTAACAGGAGGCCCCTTTTGCGATTCAGAAGTGCTGGCTCCAGAGTTTTGAGTTTTTCTTGAACACGGCTCAACTGCTTACAGTACACAGTTGCAATTCATGCTCTGACCAGCTGTTAGCAGTTCCCGATGCACGATGCCGCGAGCAGTTCTTCTGGCGCAGAGCTGGTTTCGGCTGTTTTGGAACCGGTTCATGGGATGCTAACCAATGATGACGGCGCCGTGGAGCTTCGTACAGGACCCACTTCTCATCACATGTCAACACCCTGTCCAGAAATGGCTTCTTCCTCAGACGAGACAGCAAAGAAACAGGTGTCTGCTCGCGTTGCCTTCTGACCCGGAGTCAAATCATGTGGGACCCATCGACCCAACTTGTAGTGCTTCCCAAGTTGATGGAGGTGCTGCCGAGTGGTTTCTCCACTCACACTGAATTGTAGTCCCAGTTCCTCACATGTCTGGCCACTGTTCGCCTCAATTGCTGCCTGAAGATCTTCATTTGGTACCTGTGTTGGTCTTCCTGCACGTGGTGCGTCTTCGAGTGTTTCGTCACAGTCCTTAAATTTGGTAAACCAGCGCTGCACTGTCCGCGTAGTCACGACACCCTCACCAAAGGCCTGGCATATCTTCCGCCCTGCTGCAGCTGCGTTTGACCCCAGTTTGAACTCATACAGCATACACGCACTTATGACGCTCTGTGGAAGTCCCATGTTCACTCTGTCCTTCCGCACGTTCACGGTGTAACTGAACTGCCACAACCAGGTAGTATGTTGGCTATACCCACACCAACAACTGACCTTCGCGTGATCTCCATTCGCATTTAACTCACGGTGTGAGGGCCAATTGAACACAGACCTCCACAAAAAGCGACAAAACTTTCTTGGTTCCCTTTATTTAATGTAGGATTTTTGCACAATTGTAGTTATCTGGAGATTCTTTAACATTGTACTTGAATCTAGAGCGTGATCACAAAGAACTAGGAAGATTGAATTAATTTAAAAAGGACATTAAAACTGCTTTGAAAGATCACTAAAAATAAGTTTAGGTATTCCCTGCTCCAGCCTTCTTTTGAAGTAATTAACACTGGTACGGATTTTCAAGGAAATATCTCATTCCGATTGAGTAACTCTTAACATAAATGAAATTGCTCTGTTTAGATTTTTCGAGACGAGGCGAGACTTTTCAAGAGCCGTCTCGACTCGAATTTCAGAACCTTGTCACGTCTCGAGTCATATATTAATATATGATTCAAAAGATATTTAATTCTTCGCACACTTCTGAAATGGAGTTGTATTTCATACCAGAGAGCAAACGGATTTTGTGCATATATAGCTTCATAGTACTACGCTTCTTGAAACGCTCTCTTTAACTCTCATGAAGCTTTTATTGACCAAACCACTTAAAAATAAAAGTTGAAAATTTTGCTGTGAATTGGGAACATACAAGGCTTCTCTGCCACCAATTTCAGATTTTTTATCAGGAGCCACTTGAGATATTTAAGCTCGAAATCCGGCATTTTTCGGCGAAGGACCATGGTTGAACTAGAGGTGACCCAAAAATCCGGATATCCTGATGACACGCTATCCGGTATCCGTTTGAGAAAAGTAGGATAATCCGGATGAGATAATATCCGGATGGGAAATATCTTAATGATAGCTAACATCCGGATGGTTGTTATAATCCGTATAATGGATAAATCCCGGATGACATAGTAAAATATGGATGTCGAATCATGATTGAAATATTATATTGCGGATAAAATCCGGATAGTGGTTACAGATTAAATTCTGAATAAATAATAACATGTAGATGACGTTTAAAATCATGATTGCGGCTTGAAATTCATGGATAATGTCCGGGTAAAGGTTAACATGAACATATTTTCCTGATAGTAGTGAATGTATTCCGGCACTTTTGGTATAGAACGGACGATAGGGTGCGAAATCATCCCAGCTAGACAATGAGGGAGAAGTGTTTCTTAGCTACTCATTTTTAAGGGCTCTTGGTTCTTTTTAATCTGGGAGCCTGGGTTCGATGGCCGGTAAAGGTGCACGCCTTAACTGGTGGTTCAGTGTAGGCACGTACCCAGAAGTTGATTTTTTGGGGGGCGATCTGTCTTGGTGTGAAATTCACGGAAAATGCATATAATTTTGCCAAAAATGATGCCAATTTCACAAAAAAATCTGGATTTTTTTAGGGGGAGTCCGGACCACCAGGACCCACCGCGTGCGTACGTCCCTGGTTCGATGCACGCCTTAACTGTAAGTCCCGTTCTTAGAACATAATCTTCATGTAAAGCAATGAGTAGTAACAACAAAGGAATTCATTCCGCTTTGCATATTGACACGCCCCCAAATTAATGACTCTTGCTATGAGGCAGTATTTTCTTCCTAAAAAAAAGTAATTACATATTTTGCTATACATTTGTGTCTGTAACCATAGGGGCGTGAAATTCGTACCTAATTTTTCTGGGCACAAGGAGGTGGGGAGTGGATTCAACCTTGTACTTAATTTTTATGTTGTCTGCCAGTTTTCATCAACGGAGGAGGGGAAAGAGGATGGGTATAATTAGTGGTATGCGTTTTTGCCTTGTAAAAATAATTACTAAGGGGCGTCAAATTCGTACTGAATCGACTGCCTTACAGCAAGAGTTCATTAATTTGGGGGCGTGTCAATATGCAAAGCGGAGTGAATTCGTTTGTTGATACTACTGCAATGGCAAAACTTGTTGCTTCACCTTACCCAGTGACCTTCAGATCATACACGTGACTTCGAGCATAGCTCCCATCATAATTATGTTTGGTATGATATACAAAGTATTGAGGTAGTCTAAGGAAGGTTATCTTTTAACTTGATTCCTTTGTTAATACTCAATAATTTGGTTTGAGGTATCATTTTAGTTGATTCATTTATTCATATTCAGTAACTTCTTTGAGATCATTAAGAGAGCTCGGATTTTTATATAGCATAATATTGGGAAATATGTACATAAATATGTAACAAAAACTAATGAAATATGTAGAATAATACGTAATTTAGGTAAAATATGTAATATCAAATAAACCAGACGTGTACTGTAGGATAAACATTTATCTTTGTTTATCTCTTCATACACACTGCGGTGATCTAATAAATTGTGATTTTAATAATTCATCACACAAACACTTTGATGATGCACAGAATTTTACTATATTTTATGTAGTTAACGTGAAATATTTAATATCAAATAAACAAAATATATATTGAAGAGATAAACATTAACATAGTTTATAATTTCATACATAAAATAATGATGTAATGATGTTTTTGATAATTGATTATCAGGTATTTTGCCATATTTTCTACGGTTATAGACTGCCGCCGATGAGAGAGGAGAACGTGTATGCTGAAAACGACATTTCCACGTCGCAAGTTGTCTTGTCATACTTATATTTCGACCTACATTTACTGCAGTTCTGGAAATGTCCTATTTACCTCGGGGAATTCCTTGCGCATCCATTGCATAATTTTGGAATATGCATTTTTGGAGAGAGCAGGTTTTTTAAGTCTTCGATGGTACCATGCCAGCTCAGTTCTACTGTTAATGGTATTAGAGTTATCAATATCTAGAGCTCATTTTCCTACATTTTCGGTAGCTTATGGCCTGTTGCAAAAGTATATGCACCATGGGCGGTCTATACTTAGAGGAATTAGATTAGAATCTGTTTTAATTCCTCCATGGGTCTATACTTTTTAAAAATTATTTTCATGTTACATGTCGTGTCGTTAGGTAGTTTTGTCGGTGTTCTTTTGCAACAACCAGTATATACTGACAATCTGGAATCGCTTTTCCCCGTGGGTCATTTTCTTAATGTAGTCGAAAAGCAAAGACCGAGCCGCCATAGCTCAGTGGAAGACTGTCAGCGCGTAGCATTCGCAAGGTCGTGGATTCGATCCCAGCGGCCGACTATTCTGACTAAGGTTTCCAGGTTTTTTTCTGTCACACCAGGCAAATGCCGGGATGGCACCTTTAACATAGGCCCTGGCCGACCTGCACGAATCCTTTCCCCTCCTGTATCCCGGCCTGAGCCTCACATCTAAAGGTCATAAATAAAATTCAAACTCAAATTCGAAATGCAAAGTTCAGAGAGAAAATTGCAAAATATGTAGGTTTATGTAAAATCAACACAAAATATGTAACATAAAACGAAATATGTAAAATAAAATTCAAATATAATAATACTAATGTTACAATTCGTGAAGATTTCTTAATTCCTTGGGTCCTACATAACTGCAAATAGAATATGTAATTACATAAAAATCCTAGCTGTGCTTATGACGATGATGTTTGTCACAAGGTCCGTCGACTTCTCGCTTTAGAACCATCCACGGACCTTGGTTTAGCGTAATGATGGTGAAGTGTACCACATTGTCTCGGATACCTCATTCAGCATGATCGGCAACAGGACTAGGTCCTACATGCTTCCGAATATCCTAATAACATCAAGGGGAATGATTTTCGGGATAATTGTAACAGCTCTAATATGTTTGTTTATTTTCCAGTTATCTCCTTTTTCAGTTTCCCGACATCATTCTGTTCCCTTTTTCAAATATCTGTTTCTTCGTTATTCGACTATTCGAATGTCTGTTTGCTAGTTAATCATGATATTTGTCTGTTCGGTTGTCTGAGTAAACTGATTCGAATAGTGAAAGTAATCCAGCTATTTTTAACCTGTGGTCCGCTGACCCCTCCTCTCCAGGGGGGCGACGTCTTCACAGCGGTCCGAGGTTGCAATTTGGTTGGGAGTGTACAAAAAGTGCATTTTGTTCAATTAACGTATTTTTAAAATAATAATGCAGTGGGGGGTGGGGAGGAGACGCTACAGCTTGTCATTGTTTCATTTCAGGACAAAAGTTAAAACAAGGAAATCATACTGTCGGTGAACTGGTAAGGCCGCTTTCACATACACATGAGAGCGAGTTCTCCCGCGCCCGCCTCGCTCTCGCTGATCCTTTTACATCAACGCGGGCATTGCCTGCGCGGGAAATCTCTGCGAACAGGGTTGCTGTATAACCAATTTTATTGACGTGGTGGCAGTGGACACACTGATGATAATATGAGTACCAAGGAAATTACTTTAATTCGTTAGTTCGTTATTTAAAATAATAATAATAATAATAATATATTAGTTCCAAATGTGTGGTTTAAATCAATAGTCGGAATATTTCAACAAATGGCTTAGCTCGAAATATTATTATTATTGCCTGTTGTCCTTCAGAAAACAACATCGGCTTGCCGTTGCTTTGTGGCTATTTGCTACCGAAAATATATATTTTGCTTGTTTGGGATATCTGTCGAAATAGTGGAATAATTCCGAGATTTATTTTAAAAAAAGTTTTTCTTTCACCTTTATTTGAAATGTGTATGGGTCGAAACCAATATTACTTAGAACAATTAAAGTAGCAAAAGACTGACCTTTAATACAGTAGTGTCTCCGGTGGATGAGTGGTTAAGCTCGTAGCCTTGTAATCAAGGTGTCCCGGGTTCGATTCCCGGTGGGTACACAAATTGTTCGAATCCCACGTTAAACTGTAGGTCCCGTCCTCAAGACGTCATCATCCCATTGAAGGCAATGGAAAACCGCCATGGGTTCACCTTGTCCAGGGATGTTCGGGTCAAAGACCTGCCTTGAGGTAGAACACCTATCATCATCATCATTAATACAGTATCGAGTAAATAAAATATATAACAGAAAATGAGTAAAGGGAATGTACTCTGTCTTCAAACTGATTTTCCGAAACACAGTTCCGGTGCGTCCGGCCTACTTTAGTTCATTTAGACTGTGTAATGTTTTCCGCTTGTACAAAAATCAGAACAAATAGTTGTTTATTAATACCGTAGATGTATGAGAAACGGGAATATGATTCACTTTCAAATTTTCGACGTGAAACTACTATAATTTCATGAAAAATATATATAAGTAATTATTCTTTTAACTGACAATACATCTTCATAACAAAGAAACAACTTCTTTTTTACAACTCTATGAACATTCATATCAACATTATTATGATTCAACAAGAAAATTAGCTTTTAATGAACTACCGGCCTGGTGTAATTGATGAAAATGCAGCCTATTTCGTGGTGTTTCCTAGCAACACTGTTCTCTCTTTTCGCCCGCTTTCGTCTCGCGCTCGCGCTGATGTGAAACGGCTTATTTACTTCAATGTCTTGCTTGGCTTTCAGCGGGCAGCTCCCGCGATAGATTCGCCGCATTTCTAGCAGGGAAACGCGGGTGTTTTTTCGTCCACAGCGAGAGAAACCCGCTCTCGCCTCGCGCTGATGTGGAAAGCCCAATTGCTCGCAATGTATTTCTAAACCACGCGCGTGTTGTCCGGTCCGCTCTCGCGCGTATGTGAAAGCGACCTAACGTTGCTGCATACATAGGGAAACTCCAGTAGCTAAGATGATACCGGATCAAACTAAAGTACATCTTGCATGAATCAGTCGAAATTATCAAATTGGCACCTTTATAACGAGCAAAGCACTGAATTAAAAGACGTTTTAACATCTTTGCAAAGATATGAAAAATAAACACTGCTATACTGTGAAGTTCGTTGGCTACCAAGAGAGAGAGAGTTTTGTCTCGTTTTGGGGAATTGAGGGACAATGTATAACTTTTTCCTCATAAAGAACTATTTCACCTTGGCGATCTTTTGACGAAGTTTCCTGGTTAGTAATATTAGCATATCTGCCAGATATCTTCAACCATAGGCCTACGAGAAAAGGTTATTGGTTTTATAGTTGAAGAAAAGGTCGGACCAATGATGAAAAAGTTGCATTTGTGGTATCATCGCCTGTCGAACCGAAACTATATAATTCCCAAACCTCACTTTTTTTTATTATTATTTTACGCTGACGAGTAGTTTTCTGAGGAGGACACGACACACGACATTTGAAAGATTTAAAGCATAGTTTCCGTGAATATTTTTATATTCCTGATACAAGTAAAAACTGGATTAGAGATCCATTTTCAGTCAATGTGTTTGAACGAGAGGGGATAACAGCAGCAGAAGAAGACAAACTCATAGAAATATCTACTGGTGGTGCACTGAAATTATAGTTCAAGGAACAGTGCCTTCTAAATTTTTGGGCTCATCTACAAGATGGTTTATCTAGAACTATCGAAGAGGGCTATGAAGGTATTGATGCCTTTCGTATTGATACGTTGTTGTGTATCTTGAAAGTAAGTACAGAAACTGTTTGAAAATCGTAGAGGCAAATCTCAGAATACAAGTTTCAGATATCAAGACCGATATCATCCAACTTGCGGCGAATAAGATAAAACTTGATACAAATCATATTCATGTCAATTTCTAGCTTTCACTTTCATGTAACGTTTTGTATGTAATGTAGTCATTTGTTTTTCGTGCACGAATTGGAAACTATAATTTTAAATTGGTATGGAATCATTCAAATAAAAAATATAATTGTAAAATATTACAATTTTTGTGAAAAACTTAATAAACGTTTCATGCTGTTTAGGGTGTTGAGTTAAATCTTGGTGGTCCGCGGATACAAAAACATTTATTAAAGGGGTCCGTGGTAAAAAAAAAAAAGAAAAAAAGTTAAGAATCGCTGAAGTAATTCGAATAATATTTAGATAATTTTCACAACCCTGGTACCCATAATATAAAATCGGATGACTGTTATGTGGGCTTTGTAAACATACCACATTCATATTTGCATGGTATGGTACCACGTCTCCGAGAAAGTGTCCGCTCGCAGTGAAATAATCACTTTCTTAATAAAAAATGACGTTTTTACTGAGTTGGGTACATACAAAGCTTCCTTAGCTTGTAAAGTCTAAACATTGCAGAAGATTGTTGCCTTATATTCAACTTTTCTCTCTGTTTGTCTCTCTCTCTCTCTCTCTCAAAACCTCAACACACACACACACACACATAATAATTTAAATGTCAATTTTTAACCCATGCTTCCAAATCTTTAAAGTACGCTTCAGGAGTTACACAACGGTTTTTAATGCAGCTTCCTAGCTCTTCTGGTTCTTGAGATATTCACGTTTCCGTACATTCTACGCGAGAAAAAAAAGTCACCCGCCATGTTGGAAATATTGCCGCCCCGGGAAACCGAGTGCAGATTTTTTTTTTCAAAAGTGGTTCTGATATCCTCAGGCATGTAGACCCACGTAAAAAAAAAAATAAAACGTCTCTAAAATGGTGATGCAACAATTTTTTTTTCTATAATTGGATGATTTGTCTTGGTAATCATGGACCTCTGAAACTCAACAGATACGGTACCTTAGAAAGAAAAATAAATGATCATTTTTTTTCTGGGAGGGGGTGATCGCCCCCTCATTAGTTAGGTAACCAAGAAGTCCACGAGTATTGTTTTGAAATCCTTGGTAGTACCAGAATTGGTTTTCTTTCAATTAAACCCCTGGTCCTGACTGATTAACTGACTATAACAGGATTTGACGTCGTCACTTTCCCCAAATTGCGTACTTACCAAGGTCGTCAGATGGTATAGGTGTGAGATGGATGTAGATTTTAAACTACTACTAATCTTTATATATATATATATATATATATATATATATATATACTTATATACTTTTACCACACGTAACATCAGTATTATTGAGCCTATAAATTAATTTTGTTTAGAATTCCCATGATGATGTCTAACCTTTTTATAATTATGTATACTGCTTAACAGCCAATGCATGCCCTGTCTAACATGTGCACCGAATGTGCGGCTTTTGAGACTCTTCTAGAATCTGGAATATATTTTCCGAAAGGGAGATGATAAATTTTGCTATGCATTTTAAATCAGTCGAGCCTCCCTAGCGCAATTTGATAAGTCTTCCGTCGATCACGTAACTTAACCTAGCGTACTGTATTTTTATTCAAGTTGTCGTCTGTGCGCCGCTATCAGAACAGTATAAAAATGTTCTGTGTCTAGTCTGCCAGACGGGAACCCCAATATATCGCGTTTTTCAGCTTCATTTGAATGCTGCATTGAATTGAACTCCTTTCCACGAAAATGGTTTAATTGTCTTTGTTCATGCAAAACGACACTTTAAAAGTTGGTAAAGTAGTGGTTTGATTTTTTCTTCTTGATCAATTACTTCCGTCATTCAATGCAGATGGAAGAAAAAAAATCTGTATTCGTTTAAAGGGTTTGAGTAAAAACAATGAACAATGAAGTATTTCCAAGAAAATAACCATTGCAAATAATATGATGTTGTACCTTTCCTAAAGGGAATTGTATTTGTTTTCTCATCTGTAGAAATCTGTATGTATTAGTTGTGTGCAAAAATTCTACCTACTCGATCGGATTCATAGATGACACTGCGATGACATAAATCGTTGGAGACGAAATCGGGGAGCAGTAGAACATAGACAGGGACGTGTCTATAGTTTCTCGTGCGTTGAAATGCGGCCTGAGTAGTATTTACTGTACGAATTCGTTAAAGGCAGTACTGTGGCTACAGCTTGCCGCAACGTTCGGCAATTTATGAGGGAGAGGAGATATACAGTTGACGATAGCACACATTGCCGTTGGTTTCGGAAATTCCGGGACAAGGGCAGAATCCATAAGGATCAACCATTTAATTGACATCCATCAGTGGTTTATGAAGACGATTTGGACAAAGCTATAACAAATAACACATCCAACTGTCGACGAATTAGCCAAGACGTTCAAGGCACACAGAACAACAGTGGTAAGACGGCTTCAGGCGCTTGGATTCATCACTAAGTTCGATTAGTGGATTCTTCACTACGTTACTGCGAGGCAACGAGAGGAGAAAGTGGGTATTTGTGTTTTCGTTACAAACATGAACCCTTGTTTGGAACGAATTGTAACGGAAGATGAGAAGTGGATAATATACCCTGATGCCAAAAGAGTGTTAGTCGCGTTGCAGAGCGTGCTCCATCGAACTCAAAACGAGGTCTTGATCCCAGAAAGGCTTTGTAAAGTGTATGGATGTATGTAAAGGGAATAATCAACTGGGAGGTAATTGCACCGAACCAAACGATAAGTGCCTACCTCTATTGCCAGCAGTTGGAGAGACTGAGAGGAGAGCTGATATCTAAGCTGCTAGCGCTCGTCGATTTCAAAGGTATCTTCCATCATGATAACGCTAGACCTCATGCTGCTTTCGTCACACGGCAAAAATTAAGCGGCTTGTGGGAACAAAATAATAAATACCACAAGCTTTTGTCCATTGATTGTTGTAAGAAAGAGTATTTACTACCAATGTTTCAAGATTTTAACATACTCGCATTTTTTTTTAATATACTGGTGAAAATCTTTACTGGCGCTTACCACTTTCTTTCCTCGATCCCCTCAGGTGTTTTTAAATCATGGTAATGACCTAACGTGGAGTACAAGATCAATGATTCGGCATACCCGTCACCCTAATTAAAAATAAAGCTTCTTAGGAAAAGATTGTTGCTTTATGTGGAAGTTATTGTTTCCTGGCCGTTCTCTTCAGTTGTTCTCAAGAATAACAATCAGACATCCTTCGTTCAAGGGTAATGTTATTATATTATTAGGCATTTGTGTTTGTGTGTTTAAACTGTGATGCGTTTAATGAATGAATAAATTAAATGAACTTTGCTGTACATTAGTTATGATCTTCTTTGAATCAAACTTGTTGGTAACTGCTACGTGCCACTTTATCGTTCATCACTAACACGCATTGTAAGCATCATATAGTGACTGCATACATTTATGACTAAAAAGAAACATAAGTGTAACTCAGTTCATCTTTATGATGTCTCGATTACTTAGTCACGCTAAAGAAACTCCAAGTAATAGTTCGACCTTCAAGTTTCTCATGATTACTGTGTGTACATTTCCGTGTGAATTGTGCAGACAGTCATAAGCAAACTTCCAGCGTGAAAAAATACACATCCGGTCATCTTAAATCGAACTAGAGCTAAAGTTAGAAAGTGGCCATCGAGATAGCATGTGCTTGAAGCCTAACGTGTTAACCTTTTACGATTCATGAATGTGAACATCCCATAACAAGAAAAAAATGCACGAATTGCTGGTACGATGTAATTTGACAAGAGTTACTGTATACAGGGTGGCACAATGAAAGCTTCCCAGCCCGTTTATTTCATTACTGAGTGATCTCTCGTAAACCTCCCCAAATATATCAATTTGGATTTCAAGGGGAACGCATCAGTATGATAAATCGTGCTGCACCTTCCATGCAGTCTAATGGCAAATCTTCAATTTTCTTAAATGGAAACGTGAATCAAGTAACACATCATGTAAAAGACTTCTGATTCTTTCCACAAAAATGTTATTATTTTGAAATTTCGGTGAATACTTTGTGAGAAATCGCGTTTAGAACTGTTAGATATTGTAAATTAAAAATTTGCAAGTTACGTAATATTTTCCCGTATTAAACAGTATGAGTGTGCTCCTTTTCAATCCTCACGCAATAGCAGAGGACTCCTGGAAGCATTACTGTAGCAAAAAGCGTATTTCTAATTTCCTGTCTATCTAATAACGATACGTCAACTTTTACAAATGGATCAAGTATAATTTAATGTTCTTAAAAAATTTCATATTCATGTAGCAAGTTGTCAAATGCTTATTCTTAACCTTTACACGCCGGCCAGAAAATTCATGGAAATCGTAGACCTTCACTTGCGCAGTCCTAGTAACCTTCCAAGCCATGTATGATACCTTGTTGGAAAGCTTGTGGAACGCAGATTCCAACGAGGTAACATTTGTGCCCATTGTGCCCAATTGGTAGAAGAGAAAGATGTGCTGTTCTTTGTACATCAGTCTAGAAGAAAGTATGCAATTTACATGGACAAAAGGCGCTGCAAGAAGTTCACAAACTTTGCACCCGCCCTTTCCTGCCGTGGGGGGGGGGGAACGTTGACAAAAATTAATTATAATAACCATAATTTTATTCTTTCTTTACAATTTGAAGCCACTATCATGCTTGTAGAGCACTTGTCTCAAGTGAAGGATACCAGGTATCCCGTATTATACGAGATTTCCCGTATTTTAAAGTGAGAAAGGCTGTCCCGATTTAACAGCATATGGGACGCCTTTTTCCCGTATTCAAACATTTCGTTCCTGCCATGATTACAACTATGCATGTACCGATTCTCCACTTCACTCAATTCTTTGACATTTAATTTCCTTACCTGGCTGCGTTACATGCTTCCATTATCCAATATGACTGAATAAGGGACTGGCACTTCTAGAAGAGAACGCTATAATCAAAATAAGCGTATAAGTTTTAGTACATATTGGTCGAGAAACTTCTCTTGCTTGACAAAATCCAAGTTAGAAATACGGCTAAATTTGTACTAAAATTATGGCTGAACTAAGTAAATATATATTATATTACAATGATATATCTATTCATACATTTAATATTTTCCTGTGCATCAGTCGCTCTAAACTAAAATTAAGGACAAAAGCTACGAAATATATATATATATATATATATATGGGCCGGGAAACCGGGACAGGACCGGCAAACCGGGACTGTCGCCCCAAAAGGCTTCTGCCACTAACTGGGAGGAGACCCCTTAATTCCTCTTGCTAAGGATTAAGGGAACCGACCGGGGTAGACGCCTAATGTTCAATCCATACGTTC
>JAGDQP010034992.1:0-10750 GCA_022664845.1 Lepisma saccharinum | reverse complement strand
ATGGAATCATTCAATAAACTTCGCTTTCTAAGAGCTATTTATAGTTAGTTCATCAGATTAACAAGAGATGATTGTAGTAAAAGGGTGGAACTTGCCAGGGATTAGCTTACGACGAACGTACCTGGCACGAGATGGGACTTCATCGCACTAAGACGAGATGGCAGTGTAACGAAATAAAATCCAATTAGATTTCAAGTTTAAAAATCCTTCTCGCATAACTGCTTGTTCATAGAAGCTTGAACTAGGCTAGTTATTTCAAGAAGTTTGTTTCATGCTTGGTTATCAAGTTCAACACAATATCAAGTTTAACAAGATCAAAACAAGTGACTGGCAACCTTTCTACACTCTATGTAGGCTATGACTTTCTTGAACACAAAGAGTTAAAAATATATTACTTATTCTAAACTTGAGAGTAACTGAAATTATTCCCTTATTATTGTTGTTATTGTTAAAAATAAAGATTGCAGAATTTTGTGGTTGCTGTACAAGACTGCAACTATATCACCAGCCGCCACTGATTTATATATTCAAGCAATTGTGTTTATATAAACTCAACAAATATTAAATTCGAAACTGTTACATCGAATTCCAATGAAAAAAGATAGAGAAAATTCTTTAGTGCAAGGTTTAATCAAAACATCATCTGAAGAACGTTATAATCAATATTTACATTTTATAAGTGTGTGGTAAGCAGTAAAATTTGTTTTACTGAGTTATTATACCTTGAAGGAGGATTGTTTACTAAATGTAAATGATAATTGTACGTAGAAGTGGCAGTTAATACTGAAAACACTGTCTCTGAGAAAATTTATGATAAAGTAAGGTAAGATAATTTGGTGATATTTTTATATTAGATAATTTTTTATAGGGAAAATAAAATTTATTTGCTAAACTATACTTTTATATTAAAACCATCCTTCTAGGCAATGTTTTGCACTAGTTCTCTGAGATACAATAAACATATCGTAATAATAAAAAAACAATGAATACAATACTAAAGGGAAAGGTAATATGATGATAGTGGTATGTTATTTGGTGAGTGAGTACATGAAACAAATGTATCACTTTCCTTCATTAGTCGATTTTTTTTACAACGTTCGTCACACAGGAACATGCTTATGTCCTCGTCAGTGTCCTGTTCCTGACAATTTGCATGAAATGGTTGCATGCAAAAGCTACACTGAATTCAGTTTGCATTCGTCTTGCTTTTGACGTCTTGTGAATACAGAAATCTACATTTCGTACACATCCAGGAATCATGATGACTGTCTGAAGAAATGACGTTCACTTCCGAAAGTCCTAGGGACATGAATATGTTTTTCACAGTTTTATAATGCTTAAAATTGACCGAAACGCAATAAGATCTGCTCTAAAACACTGATGCTAAACACACTAAATTCAAAGAACGGAATTCCGCTCGTTTTGAGGAGAATATTTCATCCTTTGTGAGCGCAAAGAGGGACCAATCTTTTAGAGAATAAGCCTTCGAAATGGTTCCTTTCGTCTCTTCAAGTACTTGAGAACAACGTTGAAAGATCTTTTGTACATATCT
This sequence comes from Lepisma saccharinum, assembly GCA_022664845.1. Classification (NCBI taxonomy): domain Eukaryota; kingdom Metazoa; phylum Arthropoda; class Insecta; order Zygentoma; family Lepismatidae; genus Lepisma; species Lepisma saccharinum. Next base: position 9,198 of record JAGDQP010034992.1, on the reverse strand, counting down.
TACTCGGTAACTGCTGGCGCCTTGTGCTATAGTTTTGTTACTGAGAAAAGTTTTATTGTCATTTTGAGTAAACGCAACACGAAAATTTCACAATATAGCTTTGTCTTTTGATAACTTTGACAATAACAAAAATTGGGTGGAGAACAAACTTGACTAATAGCCATGATGAATTGTGAATCACTTTAAAAAGATGAGAAATCGCTCTTTCAAGTTTGAAGAATAAATTACATCCAAAAGCATCGGAATTCCATCTAGAATGAGCACATTTTTACATTCAAGGCGAGAGCGTTTAGTTGAAAGACGAATCTTTTCGATTGAAAATTCCGCTCTAAAAAGAGTGGTCCCTCTTTCCGCTTTCAGAAGAGTGAATATTCCGCTCTTTTGATTTAGTGTGAACGTTTCTGACCTTAAAAAAATATTACAGATAATGGCATACAGCAAATAAACGTTAAAGCACCTTTCATGGGTTCCACTGAATTTAAACGTATCCGTAAATACCAACACAACGTTTCTCTTGTTAGATTTACTGATATTTGTTACAGGCATGAGGAGATGGCTTGAATAGAATTGAAAACAGACGGCCAGCCCTGAAGATGAAAGTGCTAATACACTCATCTCGTGGTAGCTCCTAAAGGGAACGGAGTGTTCGGTGACAAGTCTCGTAAGAATTATCACCAATTAACCTATATCACTAAATAACCTTTCCTTACCCTACTGAATATACTTAAAATGTTCTTGTGAGGGAGACAAAGTATGGCGGTTTAAAAGAGAACAACACATTTCACACTATTCACTTTTAAAATTAACAGTAAAAACAAGTGAGCGCTACGATTCTATTAACAATGGCTAATGCTCCGAGGGCTCCTTAATAGGAACGTAAAACTATTAACAATTAATTCTGAATTTGGTCTGCTACTTTGTTTTAATAAAGCAATGACTTCCTACTATGATGTAACATATTTTAACGTAACTGTTATGCTAGGCAGAAACATTGATCACAGAAGCGTATCCTGAGACTATTTAGACTACCACCACAGCCTAAGCTTGTGAACAAATACTTTGATCTGCACAAGTTATATTAATTTACATGAAAGGGAGGCCAGAACATCTATCATCATCATTATTAATGCTATGTGTGACCTCCGTACCCTCTTCTACTAATTACTTTGGCTTGTGGTAGTCCAAGCTGTGAACCATCCCAGAATACGCCACTGATTGCTCAATATATATTTTTGACACGGATAGACGGCCAAAGCGGAGATATAAAATCTCGTATTGTTAGGAACAGCTTGGTATCAAGGGACAAAAAAATAATTCGAAGAAATTAAAAATTATGCGTAGTTTTGGAGCTACAATAGACGCTATCTCCACCCATAATGACGTGATTTTTAGTAAATTCACAATCAAAGTTGTAACCAACACATCTATTGTAGATCAAAATATTTGTTTAGGCTGTGGTGGTAACGTAGATAGTCCACTGGATACGCTCCTAGTTAAAAAGAACTACGAAAAGTATATAACTGTCTTGAAAAGAATTATTACAAAATTAAATTACTGGAAATATACATGAAGATAAAAGTAAATTATAAATTATAATTTACGAGCTGTCTGTCTAGAGACAACTACAAAAAAAACAAACAACTAAAAGTTCCAATCGACTGGAATAATTCCGATAAATTTTAAAACATGCCCATTGGGAAAGCTTATAACTAAATATCAGCGGAGATAAAACTAATATTGTATAGAGTTGGAACAATCCATAGCAAGTGGAAAGCCAACTCATGCATGTACTTGTTAGTGGGTTTAAACAAAAGAATGGTAATTTTGAGGAATTAATTCAGCCTCACAAAATTAAAGAAAAACAAAAAGAACACATCGATTTATAGAAATTCATCTCAGTTGTAATATCTGACGTTTCACATTATAACCTAACTATTGACACCTTGTCACACTTGCTGTAGCTATATCTATTCAGAAGACGTGGAAGAGAGTCTTCAACTGTACAACTCCAGTTTCCGACAAAGCGCGCTTGGTGATATATTCAAATAAAACTTTCATACTATTGACGTGGAAAATGTCCAGAGACTCGAGCGCTCTGAAACTATCAGCCTGACGATGTGGAAAACTGACACAGAACACAGATGGCCTACTTCCACAATGCTGACCTGTGACAGGAGAATTTATAATTCTCAAGAAACGAGTTCTTCACAACGAATATTAAGAGGATATGAAGAAGACATTGTGAAATTGTACATTACAGTGGATCTCTATTATCATGAAAGAGGAGAGAATTCGAAAATACTTAATGTTTGCTTTTTATTTTCCGTAACAAAATAAAATATTATGCCTTAGAATCTTTAATATTGCTACTAGTCTATTGAAGAAAAATGTTTGTCTTTTTTTACATTGTTTTCTTTAGTTCACAATGGTTCGTGGTGTCCTCAAGTCCTACAACGTTAATTTAACTCACTTCCCGGCGTCATACAATGATGAAATTTCGCACAGTTACATAAGGCGGGAGATAATATAATATTCCATTACTTTCATATATTTCTATATACTTATATATTTTCAAAGCATATTTTAATCGTTTTTTCAATATGGACCATAAATACTAGCCTTCAACGACGAAGAGTTTGACAGGTTTGCAGAAGACTTTAGGATTGGGTTACAAATCATTAGCTTGAGAAAATGTATTCGAACACCGAAGTAACACGAAATAAATTAATAAAAACACTTTTTAAAGAAATACTTTTCTTAAACAATTCGTACTAAAAAGTAAACAATAATTTTGTTTATGCATGACTAAAAATAAAATCATGGGGCGCGCCAATTCAAGAATTTATAAAGTGACTATTTATGAGAGCGCACCTCATGCTTTTCTTTTTAGCCATGCATAAACAATTTACTTTTAAGTACGAATTCTTTAAGAAAAGTGTGTCTTTAAAAAGTGTTTTTTATTATTTTCCTCCCATAACTCTCTTTAGCTTGAGCTAAAGTTACCTAAAGACCACAAAGAACATTAATAAAACAAGTTCTCAGCGGAAAGCAGCAGATCCGTGAAAGTTTGGTCCTCTCGCTTTCTTTATACTGTCAATAAGTTAATTTCGTCTCCTTCCTCTTTCTCTCTGCCCTCTTCGGGACGGGCGTAAGCCATAGTGCTATTACCGCCCATACAATTCATTTTATCTTATCTTATCTCTCTGCCCTCTCCTACTATGAATATTTAGGAAACCAATGACTTAATTATTTTATTCTCATAATGTTTGGTGCACCTCCACCAACTTTCTTGAGCAATTCCTCATTATAATTCTTTTCCCTATAGCGGATTTCCTTCATTCTCCTCCATGTTCACATTTCAAAGAACTCCAGTTTTCTTTTATCACGCTTTCGTAGAATTCATGGTTCGACTCCATTTAACACCGTACTACATACAAAATGTTTAATTAATCGCTTCCTAAACTTTTGTTCAATGGTTCATGTTCTTGATAAGAGCTATTCTCGTCTTTGTTAATTTCTTTATTCCATTTTTCTATCCTCACTTTTGATAGTTCGTCGCTCGTAGCTAAGTTGGTGGAACACTGGCTTTGCATTCGCGAGGTTCTGGGTTCGATCTCAATGGCTTGCCAACCAAGGGTTCTTCCATGGGAAATTATTTAGTCAGATTGACATGCGCAAGCCAGGTATGAAGGATCACCTCGCCAGAGGCAATCAGGAAGAACCGTCGTTCGGTCTCTTCTTATGCCTTGACAAATCTATTTTTTAAATCTTCAATCGGGGTTCAGTGAGCTCTCTGAGTCCCTTTGTGGAAATCTCATTGCTAACCCCAGTAGCACCTATGGAAATAAACGTTAATTTTACGTTGATAACTACGTGCAATGTTCGCCTCTTCAATAGTTTATTAAACTATTATACGTTATTTAAGCGTTTAATTTAAGCATCGATACAAGTTTGAATACAACGTTCAAGAGGCGATCTTTTCAACGATTATACGTTATTAAAACGTTTAATTATAGATACAACTTTGAATACAGCGATGCTATTAACGTGAAATCAACGTATATGGTACTGGTGAACTTGGCAGGATACAAAGTTTCTTTTTCTTCAGGAGAGGCGAGGTTCCTTTTAGGCTTCAGCACTTACAACTGTGAAGCCTTATATCATCACTATGCCAGTCCATCTATCAACAACTTTCAATTCAAGACTACGAAGGTGGTTCAGATGTTGTTTGAAAGGTCTCGGTGAGACTTGTTCAAAGCGCGATAGATCATGTTTGTCCGTCCGTCGATAAATTTCTACTCGGAAACTACTAAGGCTACGAAAGTGAGATGTCGTTCGAAAAGTCTCGGCGAAACTCTTCCAACGACACATAGGTCATTGAAATTGGATGCCCGCTGCTAAAACGAGGGGGTAGCACACTTACACAATCCCCCAAATGGGCTTCGCCACACGCTGGGTGAGATTAGGTATGCCTAGCCCATAGATAACCAAATTGTATTTTTTTTTACCTTTTATTGTAATTGTAAAAAGCAAGAAAATTTGAAAATGCTTTTTTAAAATTTTATTTATTGTTAATGTGGAATGACTTCAAATATCTTTGTTTTTTCGAAAAGAGAAATGATATTCTAACTCTAACGGAAGCAACCTAAGTAAATCTAACAAGTATAATGATTTCATTTTTATATTTCTGATTCCTTTACCTTTTAAACAAAGAATGATTTCTTGACATTAAAAGAAGCATCAGGATTCTTTAAGCATCATTCTTCACTTAGTCCTAAGACACGTTCTGTTGAGACTTGATTATGATATCAAATGTAAACCATTAGAATTAATGATGAAGCTTCTAGCTTACAATTCAAATTCATCGTACTGAAGTTCTCGAAATGTACACATCTATTAGATGAATGGGAATAAATTATATAGTCAAAATGACAGAAGGAAACAGCTAAGGTGGGTGTCTCTCTGGCTGAGCAGAAGAGGAAGCGTTCCGACAACTGAACAATATTGTCTAATGAGCAGCAAGCGTGTTGAGAAATACGGAACAGCCCTGCTCATGCTTCCAAAGCTGACAACTCCTGTAATGATGTATTGTGTTACGTTTTCCTTTAACACTTTCTTACATATATGTTCATAGTACACATATACACACACACAGCTGTGCTTTTGATTCATAGCAATGAATTAACATTATTATTCAGGAGGGTTAAGTATAATTAATTTAACAAAGTTCACAAAAAAGAACTAACGTAAGGCTGCCTCCTTTTTTTTTTTTACTTTTTTCTACATTCTTTTCTTTAGTTCACAATTGTTCGTGGTGTCCTCAAATCTTGCAATATTAATTTAACCTATTTCCCTACGTCATACATTAATGAAATTTTGCACAGCGACGTAAGTCGGGTAACGCTACAATATTCCATTGTTACTTTCATATATTTTTATATATCAGTACATTTCAAAAGCATATTTTAAAAGATTTTTAATATGGACTTGTTTATCTTAAAATAAATAATAGCGTGCAATGTTGCGTTTGATTGGTTGCATAAAACTTTAGGATTTGGGTCATTAGCTTCAAAACATTAGCTTGAAAAAAATAAAGTATCCGAACACCGAAATTACTCGAAAAAAATCATAAATAAACTTTTTAAAGACATAATTATTTTCTTAAACAATTCGTACTAAAAAGTAAAAAATAATTTTGTTTATGCATGACTAAAAAGAAAAGCTAGGGGCACGGCAATTCAAGAACTTATAAAGTGATAAGAGCGCGTCCCATGCTTTTCTTTTTAGTCATGCATAAACAATTTTCTTTTTTTTTACTTTTTAGTACGAATTGTTTATACCTTTAAAAAGTTTTATTTTAAATTATTTTTACGATATAAGATTTGCATTAAGATCGAATTCTCATGTGGAGAAAACCTTAACTATAATCCTTTCTTTTTTCAGAATGGGAGAGACTTTAAAATTAAAAAAAAAATGCATTCTATAAATCGTATTTTGAACTCTCTTTGTTTCTATGAATGACCCTATATGCGACCACAAACATTGCAAAATAGTGTATTTCAGCTCGAACACTATCGCCGGCCTTATGTTATATTGTCGTATGCGGCATTTTGAAATTTTATAGGAGAGCAAAGTGAAGAAATGAGGAATCGTATTTCTGTAACTGGAAAGTACTTTCTCTTACTGTGGATTTCTATAGAAAGGTATAAATTTAAGCACTATATTGCTGATACCACAGTGGCGATACGACACGTACGACTTCTATTTTTATCCTGATGTCAGCTATTTGATAAAAAAAATAAGTGAAATTAGGTATCAAAATGACTCGGTAGGTGTACCTGATGATATAGAGGGGGTGCAGGAGCGTATCCTGTGGGCTATCTAGGCTACCACCGCAGCCTAACCTTGTGAAAAATATTTTAATCTGCACAAATAATATTAATTTACATGAAAGGGAGGCCAGAACACCTATCATCATCATCAATACTGTGTGTGATCTCCGTTCCTTCTTTGTAAATATTATTACTGTGGCTAGTGGTAGTCCTAGCTGTGAATCCAGAATACGCCATTGAGAGGATGGTATTAGAGATATTATTGATAAAAAAAATCTTTATTCATATGAGTTTTATTCGCAGTTGGATTGTTAACAAGGTACGTGGAATTTATGCGAAAAATTGCTCCGTTCCGAGATAGTGAAATGAAATTTAGTTAAATTTCTATTTTATTTCTATAATTAGAAGTGATTGAAGTGGTCTTTTTTCTTTAGTAATCTAAAGATTAAGCTTTGTTCATTACTGGAAATTAAGCTATACATTTTTAGCTCGACAATGACCTGATGAGAAAGTTTCAAGATATGATATGGTTAAGTGCTATAGAATTAATTATATTTGTGCTTCATTTTTTATCTAATAAAACCGAAATGAGTGGTCGATGTGAAACAAAAAGTGAGAAAAGTTATATCTGTACTGGTTTTGTTTCTGTGTGTGTAATAAGTGGTAGTTTTAGACATGTAATGATGGGTAATGATGTTAGTCACGCTAGATGGGTAGACGTAGAAATAATGGGGTAATAATGGTGTTTAATTTCTCACTTTGAAATTTATAATGAATAGGATACATACTCGTGAAATCATCAAGTATGAGAATTTTGATCTCATATTTATTAAGGTTAGGGTAGGAAATGATACTTTTCCATTGGAATAAGCCTAAGACTGATAATCGCAGGTTTCCGTAATCTAAACTAGGTTGAATCTATTCAGGCTTAGCTATTCTATCCTCTTCACTATTAGCTATTAGCTATGCTAATAAAGAATATGCAAAATACTGTACTGAATTTTCTCGTCGCTTACATAAAGGTAGTCCAATTAGGAAGCAATCATGCCCTTTCAATACGTTTGAAATAGTAATCAGTTTATATGGCCAACTTATATTCAATTTGTAATTTTGGTAGAAGATTTTCTGTGAAGAAAAGTTTTGTTCTATTCCTCGAAGTTCTGGAGAAGTAACCAGATATTGATTTTTCAGTTATATTACTCACTTGTCATTACAGATCTATCAAGTTTTATTTAAATTGAAATCAAACGACCTAAGTTAAATCACTATTTGAAGATAGGAATAGTGCCTTATATAAAGGCAGGCCTACTAACAAGAAAGGTTGAGAACCACAATAGAATATTTAAGTGTTTTCTTTAGTACATAACTTTACATTCCGGGAAGAGTGCCTAGGCTCTAAGCTTTATAGGTAAACGATAAACATATTCTTCCTTTTAAATAATAATAATAATAATAAAAAAGGTATGGTTAAAAATTAATTGATAATTTTCAAAGCAATAACAGAAAAATGGACTAAAAAGTAAAAATAAATAAATACAATTATGAATTGGATAATAAAAGCTGGGGTGCTCTTAGATATTACGATTCTATGATAAGGTAAGCAAGAGCACCCACGATTTTCTTTTTCCGATTCAGACATCCATATTTTTTTTACTTTTTAGTCCACTTTTCTTTGCTTAAAAAGCGTGCTTTTTTTTTTTTTAAATCCTTTTCTAATTAATTTTTATTCGATTGTTATTTGATTCCTTACGTTGTACTAATTGTATTTTTATTAATGTTTCAGGGCAATATTGAACGAGTTTGATAACAGCGAAAGAACCACGAACAATGTCTAGGCTTGGCATGCCGAGTTTAATAGGAAGTCAACAAACAGAAAGTCATCCCAATATATACAGATTCATTGCACTTTTGAAGCAAAAATAATCTGAGGATGAGGCGTCAATGCGGCTGCTGGAAGCAAGCAATTAACTATGAGAAGATTGTGGAGACCTTTAGACAGTCGTATTTGGGTTCTTAAGAGCAGGTTTAGGTCTGGTGAGGTTGGCCTTATTCCGTACTTTAATGCAGTATCTCATTGCATTCATTTGGATACTTGAAATTATAATCCAATGAAGACAAGGCGATATTAAGAGTCCCACCTCTTTCTTAGATTAATGTTGGTAATTTGTTTTCTTTTGCCAAATATTTCTAATATTGAGGTGCTACGAAAACTCTTTATGCGATTCTGCGAAACAGGAGGTAATTACTCGTCAACTTTTAGCAGCTAGGACACTTCTGCAGAACAGGAATGGGTAAACTTGACAACGCTGCACACTGATAACGCGTTCTGAGAAACAGGAGGTAATCGTCAAAGGAAAAGTGTACGTGAACAACCTGAAAACCATAGATCAGGTGAGAGATCACCAACGCTATCGCTGTTATCTCGCCCGACAAACTCACGCAAGTGCGTATTCCGCAATATGCGGGCCAGACTTCATGCGTGTCTCACTATCAATCATTGATGGAATCTTCCAGCATCTCCTTTGTTACAGTTCATTTCCATCGATTGGGTATTTTCCAACTCAAATGCTGAACTGTGTTTTTAAAAATAACCTTGTATAATCAGGCTACGAAATACTTTAATCCATCTATAGCAAGCCACCAAGGTAAGAAAAGGGTTTTTAATTTAACCATAAGCCACAACTGAAGATAAAAAGACCACAAGTAAACCGGAATTCAAATTCTCGCAAGAAATTCAAGTCAAAATTTGGAGAATTATTTTTTAAAAAATAAGGAAAGAAAGGATTAAATTCTAAATCGAACTTAGAATCAATGATCAAAAAATATATTTATTCTGAGAGAAATCAAGTGTCCGACGCGGTATTAT
>JAGDQP010034991.1:0-16530 GCA_022664845.1 Lepisma saccharinum | reverse complement strand
TATATATATATATATATATATATATATATATATATATATATATATTATGATTTGTATTTAGTAGTGACTGTTACCCTATACATTTAGTAATTTTTATACGTATGAGCGTTTTTTCGCAGTGCTTTTAAATTAATTATGTTTTACTTCATATAGTACTAAATGTCGTTTTAATTAAAAGTATCAGGCGGATTGGAGCCTTTGATCCGTGTGAATGATATGATATCGTAAGAAATTGTACTTATTGTATCATGTGGTGATTATTATGAAGGTGCCTATCATTTGATAGCAAATGTAACCCTTGTTTTTATTTTATACGCAACGCACATTACCAAATGTATTCTCTAGTGCGCACACACACACACACACACACACACACACATATATATACGTATGTCATTTTATTAGAGGTACTTTTATTTCATGTAGTAGATTATAAGATCCTAATAGGTGATATTAGTACCCACACAGAGGTGCGTTAAGTAAAAAACATGGTTCTTCGCAAGATGCATAACAAGAGTGGTAGATGTATATAAATAATGGCAAAAAAGGACATTCATATGCGTATACATGTATAACCGGTGTATATCATTTAACGATCTTTGCACGTGCTGTCATATGATGTAACAAAACTTAAATGGTAATGAGTAACCTTGACACAAATGATAGTAGTAAGTCTTAAATGATGAACAACATTAGAGGTACGCGTATACAAATACAAAGAAGAAAGAAGAACACGGTGTACTGCAAAAGTCTTATACATAAGAATAATGGAAGCTTGTGCTGCATAATGTACTAATAACTTAAATCCAGCGCACAGGGTTCTCCAGTAATTATATATGATTATCATAGTATTACCCGATCACATAGGTAACCAATGCAGGGTAAAGCATGCCGTCTATAACACAAAGCAAGGCAATGTATACAATTACGTATAATACTTTTATGCACATGCTTCTTAGAAAATAAGGAAAAACCACCTACTTACTCACAGACGTTTTATTTTAACCTAGGTGTGGATAATATTCTTTTAAAATTAACATTGAATAAATTTAAACACCCTTGTGTGAACTTATAGTAATATAAAAAATCCTACCTGGTATCATGCGGTAGAATATGCACAACGTAATAAAACATATATTTATTTTAAGCTATAAAAACATTGAATTCTGTCAATAAATTTCATAAGCAGTATAGTTAGCTAGGTAAACAGTAATACCGTAAAGTGCAATGACATCAAAAAGAGTTTGTAATACTATCACACATAAAAGTTAGGTCCTTGCAAAGTAGTTTTCCTGCTAAACGAGTAGGTTCAGTGTCCACTAAAAAGCACAGTCCACACTCAAATGCAATTCGGGAAGTCTAAACAGTTTGATGAAAATGTTTATAGACGGTGTACAGGGCTTGAAAGTTTATGGGATCCAATATGGTTGTCACTGCACGTGATAGTGCTATAGCAGGACTAACACATACATGTTGGAGAATGTTGGAAATATGAAAACAACAACCACCACACACCACTGGAAATTGTAAAAGAGTCGATTGGTTCAACGCTTACCAAATCCATCGCTCCTCAATCATAGTTAAGGAGCACTCGCAGGGACACCACATCAGGGTGGAAATATCCATCCTTGCACTAAAAAGAAAACTGGCTATTTTTCTTTGTTTCCTCCGTAATCCTTGCACTAAAAACTGGCTATTGTGCTTTGGTTCCTCCACGATTCTTACGCCAACACAATTTAGTCAGTTGGTGTAACTTATGCTGCGTAAGAGATGTAATTCCGAGTGCAAAGGCAGGGCGACAGGAACTTTGGTCGGAATTATAGTGAGTGAAAATAGCATACAGTTCCTCAAGATATAAATCACTGCTAAAAGCTCTTTTGACCCAGCTGGGAAAGAGGTTGCGGGTGTTGTACCAATATTCGTCCAGTACCTTTTCTCCACTTATATGTCCTAAACACACGTGATAAACTTGAACCGGGGCACGATCTTTGCATCCCGGACAGAGAATAGCCAACTCTAGTGTCCACAGTTCTAACGTAGTCCATAAACAATGCACATCACAAGTTTCAAATAAACATTTACAGGACGGAAGTTGTAGCATGGCCTCCTCCTCAGCTTTGGATGCAACGTAGCACAGTTCACATTCGTCAACAGGTTCCCAACGGATCATGATGTTGATATTGAGAATACGCACAAGCACACGCATACTTAAAGCTTACTACACGGATGCGTATAGCGCGGTCCTGCGTAAAACGAGCGCGCATAGTACTGCATAACTTGTAGGAACCAATCACAACGTGTAGTGGTGTTACCACCAATACGAATGCAATGTTATTCGCGTGTAATTGTACAATAAAAAGTAACCAACGCAAATGAACTAAACATTACACATTACTTTGATCTAAACGAGTATTACATCTGAGTAAGGAAAAAAAAGCCCACGAAAACATTTAAAAAGTTGTACACATCTTAGTCAACCCGATACACGTAGGAGTGAAACACATCCCCTAGGATTCAGTAAATAAATAGTTTAACGTAAAGAAGTTGTGCTCGCAGACCTACTTCTTTTCATATATCAGTTCATGGACAGCCGTTACTATGTCGAACGCAAAAGTGTTAACCGCTAAAGAACCTTGGTTTTGTATTCCAACTTGTATTTACTGGGCGTGTATCAAGTCAGCGTTGCTTCAAGTTAACCCTTAAAGGTACGTCAAATATATTACCTGTCATTATGAACTAACAGAAGAAGGTGAAGTGTGCAATTGTGGAAACTTTGTAAATAGTCAACACGTACAGCACATGGTGACGGAACCTGGTATGGTGTATGAAACGTATAATAATTTTTTACATGAGCATCCGTGCACAAGGTTAACGTTTATTGAATTTCAGATGGGTCTTGCGAAACAAGTGGAACACTATTTACATGAAATTGCAGTACTTTTTCAGGAGAGGGTTCAATATAGCCCCAGCATTAGCAAGCGTTCATGGAAGTATATTTAGCTACCGTATAAGTCTACCAATAGTCATACAACCATACCTTGATGCATTGTTTTCACAATTATATATATATATATATGTGTGTGTGTGCGTTCAATAACATCTGTACTAAAAGTGTTATTATACGGATAAAATACACACAAGACAGAGACTATCATACTTTGTACAAACACATGATACCGTATTATAAAGTGTAATTAGTTCTGTTTACATCAGTAGACGTATACGATGTAAAGGTTTATTTAGATAACGATACATAATTTCCATAGTGTGTGTGTGCTTTATTTACATCGATATTCTTAAATTACTAAAGCAGAATCTGTTATGTACTAATTTCAATTAATATTCAGAGTTCAACTTGGTCGTACTTGTCTACGAAAAAAGAACTTGATTAAAACCGAAACAGTTTGCTACCGAAAATAATAATACAGCACAAGTTTTCTTATAGTAACTTCTTTCTACAAACATAAAAAACTAAAAGACCTTTTATAAAATGAAAAAGTTTTTCTTGCAAACTTTTTCTGTAAACTTTTTAAACTTTTTACATGTAAACTGTTTTACGAACTTTTTGTTCCAACGCTTTTCTTTTGAAAACTGTTTTTACATTCTTTTCTTGAAAACTTTTTTTCTTGCAAACCTTTTCGAATAAAAATTTTTAGACCAACTTTTTTTCATGTAAACTTTTTTGTTACGAATACTTTTGTCATGCAAACTTTTTATTCCAACTTTTTTTCAACAAGTTTTTTTCTTGCAAACTTTTTAATACAAAAACATTTTTCATGCAAACTTTTTTCTTTTGAAGTTTTGGTTCCAACTTTTTTCTTGCAAACTTATTTACGAAAACTTTGTTCCGACTTGTTCCAACTTTTTTTACAAGTTCTTATCTTGCAAACTTTTTTACGAAAACTTTTATCTTTTGAAAACTTTTTGTTCTAACTTTTTTCTAGCAAACTTTTTTACGAAAACCTTTCTTTTGAAAACTTTTTTTCCAACTTTTTTTTCTTGCAAACTTTTTTACGAAAACTTTGTTCCAACTTTTTACAAGTCTTTTTCTTGCAAACTTTTTTAAAAAAACTTTTTTGTCCCAAATTTTTGTTCCAACTTTTTTTTACAAAAACTTTTTTGTTCCAAATTTTTTGTTATAAAAATTATTTTACAAAAACGTTCCAACTATTTTTCTTGTAAACTTTTTTCTTATGAAAACTTTATGTGTTACGAATACTTTTTTCATGCAAACTTTTCTGTTACGAATATATTTTTCATGTAAACTTTTCTGATACGAATACTTTGTTATTACGAATACTTTTGTCATGCAAATTTTGTTCAAAGTTTTTTACAAGGTTTTTCTTCCAAACTTTTTTGTATGAAAATTTTTTTTCTTGTAAACTTTCTTCTTTTGAAAACTTTTTCTTCCAAACTTTTTTAGGAAAACTTTGTTCCAACTTTTTACAAGTTTTTGTCTTGCAAACTTTTGTCATACGAACATTTTCTGAACAGTTTTTGTTCCATTTTTTCTTGCAAACTTTCTTTCTTATAAAAAATTTTTCTTCTTGTAAACGTTTGGTATAATCTTTTTTTGTAAACTGTTTTCTTATGAAAACTTTTTAAAAAGAACTTGTCGTTCCAACTTTTCTTTTACGTTAATACTTTTTCAGGAGGAAAACTTTTTTTGTTTCAACTTTTTTCTTATAAAAATTATTCTGTTATGCAAAATTGTTTTACAAAAAACGTTTTGTGACAACTTTTTTCTTATGAAAACTTTTTGTTTCCACTTTTGTTCTTATGAAAACTTTTTATTACCACTGTTCTTACGAAATAATTTTACAAAGAACTTTCCGTTCCCACATTTTTTATTACTTTTTCATGCAAGTTTTTACGAAATTTTTTACCATTTTTACCTTTCGCAAACTTTTTTGTTACAGAAACTTTTTTCTTGCAAACATTTTACAACTGTTGTTTTTATTGCAACTTTCATTCTTATGAAAACTTTTAGTGTAACGTGTTCAGTTACGAACAAACTTTTTCTGCACCAAATTTTTTCCTCGGAGATTTTTTCTTCTAAATTATTTATTTATTGCAACTTTGAATCTTATGAAACCTTTTTAGTGTAACTTTCGTTGCAACCTTTTCAGTAGTTTAATGTTTCTCTTCCCGCTATTTTCCTCGGAAATTTGTATTTCTTATTACGTCTTTACAGTTCCCAAATGTCTCACCGCTATGTTGGACAACATATATTTGTATGTCTGCGCTTGAAAGAAGTACGATAATCTTGAAAACAAGGAAGTATTTATAAAGGTTTTTAATATATCCGTTTTCAAAAAGTTTCTTTTCTGACAAGCAAAGCTTGTTATTCAGATGTAAGCAGTAACAAACTTTACGTACCACAAGGTTTTTTCTATGATTTTAGCATGCCATGATTACAATGGTAGTGTTTTTTAATGTATTTTACCACAAATGCATTCCAAATTTCATTAACAAACCATGGTTCACATGCATTCATAACACGGTGTGTGTGCTTTCTATACCTTGATATTCATAATATTAATGAACATGATTTACTCCGTGCAATCACCATAACATGTTACACTCACAGTTACACACTTGCAGTACAACATTTGAATTTATCATTACACACAATACTTGTGATTGTTTATTCACCTGTTGTGCAAGGTCATTTTCCTATTTCTCACATCAGTACGTACAACGGTGATCACTTAAAGCAAAATATAAACCAGTGTGTGCTTTGTAAGCATAAAAAATAACACGATTATACAATTTTCTCTAATCAATGTTTCTTTAAAATCAAGCAAGGTTTAAAAATATCTTTTAGTGTAGACATCTATGATTGTTCAAGAGGTATTCCACAGTTTATTTACTTACTGATAATCAACTGGGACTTATATGTACTTATGGATACACTTCATGTACAAGTGCGTCTACTTTTAAACAGCACTTCATATGATCGTTATAGGGCATCTTTGTTTTATGTATATACAGTATGTATACCAGCAATCATTCTAACAAGACACAACACAACAGTACCAATAGTGGTGTTACTAATAACTTTGAAGACGAGTCAATTATTCCATTTGATGATACACCAAATCTCGATATTATAATGTGATTAAAGTAACTATATTTAGACAATGTCATGAATAACACTTTTGCATGCTTAATTTTAATAACACATCATGTCATGACTCCAATTACTATACTATGTTTTTACTAGTACCTTTTCCTAATGTATTTGTTTACTTTAAGAGAGGTCAATGTTCGATCTTTAAATCAATAGTGTAAAACAGTGTTTCATGTTTATTTCTTGAAATGCAGACTTTTTGTCTAGCTGTATTCACTATATTATAGCACGTTAGTATAAATAACCTTTTCATACTTTAAAGGTGGGTCAATTGTTCATAATATGATAACACAAACCTGCTTATTATAACGTGGTTATACCTTTTCGTACAGTTTTTTTTTACTTTGAGGATGAGTGAATAATTCATAGGATGATACCATAAAACTCCATATCATATCATGGTAATAGCGGATGTTTTTACTAGCTTCTTTATTTTTTCACAGATATACAAAGTTCGAAGGAACAGTGTAACATGGTTAATCTGCAAATTGCTTCAAGTATAAACTAACATCAGTATGTTGTAATACATGTTTTTACTACTTTCTTTATTTGTTTATTATTATTATTATTATTATTATTATTATTATTATTATTATTATTATTATTAGACAAAGTCAGGAACAGTGTAACATGGTTAATCTGTAAATTGCTGCATGCAATGACTAACATCAGTATGTTCCAACATGATTGTAATACATATTTTTACTACTTACTTTATTTGATGACAAACATCAGTATGTTGTACCGTGGTTGTAATATATGTTTTTCTTTAAAGAACAGACACTGTTCCATCATATAAGTATGTAAAATAGTGACCTTCTAGACATGGTGTTGCATGATTACCGTAACGGCATCCGCATTAAGTGGCATTTATGCACTGGACACAATACCTGCAATCAAACAACCACTTATTGCCTTAATTGTAAACCTAAATCCATCGTATCGTAAAGGTACACATTTGGTTATCTTGTATATTAATAGACAGCGACGTGGGTTTTACTATGAACCTTTTGCAAACCCACAGACTAAACCACATCTTCATTTCCTCCAAAGACATTGTAGGGTCTACCATGTTAATAACATTCATTATCAGGCTGATGATTCCATGTTCTGTGGTATGTTTTATCTTGTGTATCTGTACTTTAAAGTACGAAATGTAAATATCCAAATCAAATTGTATACTGATAACCCAACATGGAATGATCATCTTGTTCACAAGTACGTTCAACAGAAAATGTACATTGTAACAACTTTGTAGTAAAGTAGTTCACTGTATTAAAAACTTTTTTACCTCTCATCCTTTGGGTTTCATTTCAATAAAAGAATATTCACCTTTTTTCCTGGTTGGTATATATTTATTAATATTACATTTACATATGTAATGTGGATATGGCGTTCAGCACCTTTGACGATTGAAACTTTAACCAATATTGTAATTGGATACATGAACGTAATGCGC
Source organism: Lepisma saccharinum (assembly GCA_022664845.1). Lineage (NCBI taxonomy): Eukaryota > Metazoa > Arthropoda > Insecta > Zygentoma > Lepismatidae > Lepisma > Lepisma saccharinum. Next base: position 8,938 of record JAGDQP010034991.1, on the reverse strand, counting down.
AGGCATACTCCTGCACTTGTTGATGATACGTACATTTGGAAATATCAACTTTGAACTGTAATGTACGCAAGGCGAGGCATGCTTGATCTTCAAGGTTTAATACATTAGTCAACTGAAAAATCTTACTTAAAACAAACTTCTTTTCACTTCCTTTGCAATAAAACGTGGAACCACTCTCGTAACATTGAGCAACAATATGACGAACGTATGATACACTAAACCCATTGGCTGTAGTTCATTCTAACCCGTGCAAATTATTTGTTAGCCAATCCACTTGTTGTTGGTACCCTACATCTAGGTCTGAACGTTCACAGGGTAACTTTACTAGGCAATGAAATATTAATGATGCATCACACGCAACCAATCAAAGTATTAATATGTTCAAATGTTTCTTTGAAATATTTTCAGAGCATCAACGATGCAAACCAATTAAACTACATGTTCGGAGATATCTTAAAACCTTGTAAATCGATTATAAACTGCCTTGCACATAAAACACGTACACCTGATAAAATCGACTGCTGCTGCTGTTGATGTTGAAGCACTAAAGGAATCGATTGCGCAATGCACTCGGGATCCTTCATGAACTGATGGACTACGTTTAGAAAAGGTCTCTTCATAATATGTGTATGACCTTGAGCAGTAAAAATGGAGTTCACTAAACTGTTCAGGATCGTTCATGTGACTGGATATGTGTTGAGCAATTACTGTTCCCGTATTCCACTCGTACAGGCAATTGTGGGGGTTACGTAAATTACAATTGGTACATTCAATAGGGTTCGTTTTCAAGTATGTAGTAATATTGAATAATACACATTGATCCACAATAAAGCCACCTTCAGAACTCGTACACTGAGCCATGCTAAACAAACTATAATTATTACTAAAATATGTAAATGCACTAGTAAGGGATCACTTGGTCTTAAAGGAGGCCTCCATATCCTTCTTCAGTAACAAGTGAACCAAAACTCCACGGTTTAATTTTAACAAAGCGTTGAAGCCCCCAATCAAACTTTTCCCTTAATGCTGCCGGGACTAACTCGTGAGATTGCAAGTACAACGTAAACAATTCATCCACTGTTTTCGAGTCTTGCAAAATAGATTTGGTACGTGTACCAAATAGTGTTGCTAATTCTTCAGGAGTGGCGCCCGGAAAAATATATCCATTGCGATGACCAGCACAAAAATGATCACGCTGGCTTGGCTGATTCGTATAGCAGCCTAAATACAACAGGTAGTTTGAAAATTCATATGCTTGTATACTCGCTATTATACAGCCTTCCGCCACCCAGCGGGAAGAACACTTGCACGATGGTAAAGATACGCTTGGACTAACAACGGTAGGAATAGCTTTGTCCATGCTTGAGGTATCCATAGCAACTGATATTCATACCTAAACACTAACACACTTTATTCATACACGTGCACATGCGTAAATGAACAGCATCCGGCTTTCAGCAGGACGTACTAAAAGCAACTGCAATCATACGATAAAACTATAAGCACTCTATCTAATGGTTTTCAAGGTGTACTCGGTTAAGTGGTTTTAAAGTGGTAGTAATTCTTATCTCGGCATTATCTAAAAGCTAAGTGGTGTTAAGTTCACATACCTATCGTGAAAGGCTACTAATGGAATATAAGATCTCTTATCTCTAAAATCCAATAGAATGGAATTTGAGTGTATGAAAAGTAGGTCTAATACTACTCATAACAATTAGTACACAATAATACATTTACTTCTTGCCAACTTCAAACTTTTGATTCTAATGCAAACTATATATATAAATACACGGACGCTGGAATTCTAATTTCTTCTTTAGTTCCCTTTCATAGAACTTATAAATCCGAAACTGGAATTTCTCATAGCAAACCGTATGAAAATACTAAGAACGCTTCAATATTCTTTCATTATAATAAATTCAAACACATTATTTTCAAAGACTTGATCTTATCTTCAAAATTGCAGATACAAACAGCGACTCACAACTTAATTCTAAATAATACCGAAATTTTACCATATCTCGTAGAGAATTCTACTATTCGACAATTAGACAAATTAACTGAACAGTTGAATTCGACTAAACTTCAAAATAAACATATACAACCTTTAGAATTTTATCTATCTTATACGAACATATTAATAATTATAGTTGTGGTAGTACTATTTCTTATAATAGCTATAGCATTAGGATATAGATTTTGTGTTATTTCTAAAAGAATCAAAGCTCTAGAAAATAACAATCACTAAGTTTTTATCTTCTCTATTATTTCAGAGAAGGATAATAAAAAAAATCGCTTTGATGCGTACTTTATACTAATTATTCTAGCCTTCTTATTTACAAGGCTATGTAAAGGTCTAGAAGTAGTAACACAAAGCGATCTCAAATTGAACATATAGGTCTTAACTTTAACCTATTACTTCCTTTCCAGAACAGAATATTTATTATGTTCCTGCTATGTCCTCTATTGATGATAAACACATATACGAAATTCCAATTACTAATCTTTCATTTGACAAGCAACGAACTTGTATAGCCTCGATTTCTACAACTGAACCACTATCTTATCCTCCTCCAGATTTCCTCTTCAGAAAAAAGAGAAAACTAGAATTGAAATACGGCAAGATAATGCTTACCTAAAATAAATGTTTTTTTCCCTGTAAATTTTATTGTTTAAAAAAAATATTGCTACAAATAACAACAGAATCTTATTTTGAATAGAATCTTTAAAATACCACGAAAGAATAAACAAACAATGAAAGGAACGACTGACTAACTCCATTGATACAATGGAACGAACAACGGAATGCAAGATGCTAATCCCGCGGGACTACCATCCCCACACCATCGGTTTCGAAGCGAGGACACTTCCTCCCTGCTCCCTCCCTGCGCAATGCTTTCTTCATCCGTCAATTCATAGGTGGCGCTAGTTTCTACATGAAACAATTGAACGCTAAAGGGTACGAAGGATGGACTCCATGTATCCTTGGCCGAAGAAGGCAAAAAAGGTCACAAGGAAAGGAAAATACGTTATATGATCCATCCTTAAGATGGCCGATTTTCCGGTAGGATAGAAAATAGGAGATGAAGGGTGTATTTAGGATGCAGCTATGGCGATTATAATAGTAAGTACGGCGGAAGTCGACGAGCGTCTCGCGCTAGGAATTTGAGAGGGGAAAATTTGAAGATAAATGACCGCATCTAACGTTACCTAACCTCCACTTTCCCATGGTCACTAATTGAAAATAATGTACGAAAAGTGCAAAAAAAACAATTATTAATAATAAATATGAGCATATAAAAATATATTTTGGAAGAAAAAAGTGTTGACCCGTGGGGGGGGGGGGTTGAGCCCGAGACCTTTTACTGAAGAAGTAAATGTCTTGACTATTCGGCCACGAAACCCAGTTGGGAAATCATGGTTTCGTCGTTGTATTTACAATTGGTAGGGTCAGAGCAACACTATTATTCTGTACAAAAACGTTATACTAAGATATGGTATGCGTACTCTTAGTATAACGTTTTTGGTTCTATATGCAAGATTTTTCAGAATTATTTGCCTTGGCTCTTTTCTAAAGAGAACCCACATGGAAACACCTCTCATACGGCACAGCACTCTTGAGTTAACAGCACTTTTGCTTCTGCCCACCGCTAACGCGGGATGTGCCGAGCATATAGTTAGAAAGAAAATAGAGAGAACATACATGACGTCACATGAAGCCAAACTCGGTTCATCGGCAGCCATCTTGTATGGCCCCATTAGAGTCCCTCTATACCGAGTACTATGAGGATTGCCTTTTTCGATAGAGGATGAGTGCACCTGAGAGAGGCAATGCTCGGAAAAGAGAATATCTGAATATGGGGCCACACAAGATGGCCGAAATGCGTCGTCCCTTCCGTCTCTAGGCTTCATTCCCCTCTCCAACAAAACAGCCTAAGATTCCCTTTATTTATATTCCTAACTCTATGGTTTTGGTTTATAGTTACGATTCACTTCTCTATTCTATTTTATTTTATTCGGCTCTTTACGAGGAATGGTTCCGGCTAAATGGGCCATTTCACCCAGTCAATACAAGTATAGGGTTCAGTTTGGAAATTATATGGGATTTAGGGCTCATTTTAATTTAAGCTTACGTTGTTAGCGATTTGGGTGAATAGCCAATTGAAATACGTGTTACACGTAATAGTAGATCTTAAAGCACGTGTTTCATTTGGCTACTCACCCAAATCGGAAGCAAAACAAGGTTTCATGGAAATGAGCCCTTAGCAATACAGTGAATAAGTAAAAAGTGTACTAAATGTAGCCTTTTCACAACCGGAGCAAGTTTGTAATCGGCAATAAGTGATGGTGGGAAAAAGATAATTAAAATATTAAAATCAAGAAAAAGGCGTCTTCAGGCGCTGCCCCGGCTTGTTCAACCTGGGTTATAGTGTGAGAACTGTTTAAGTTAGAGTAATACTAAGGTTAACTAAATACCTATAAATCATTTGCTTTTATCCGTTTCTATTTTAGCTTAAATGTTAGATTAGATTAGATTGGGTGAGTTTATTATGAAATCTAGGAAACTACATAAAATGTGGAGTCTTTACACGCGCAGAAGTTCGATGAATTATGAGAATTTTAATGCATGTCTACCTTATTTCCTTTTAGGATTACAGGCATTTACGTTACGACTCATTGCTCTATACGTAACAGTTAATCGATTTTGTGACAAATGCTGCAACAAAATCAGATTACCGTTACTTGCAGAAAGGAGTCGGAATTGTAAAATACTTATAACCCGAAAGGGAAAAGTTATCCTTACATTATACGTAAGTTTCACGATTCTCTCTGATTGAGGAACATGCTGTAAAAACATAATACAAATTAAGCTAACCTATTATCAAGTAAACATAAAGACAGCTGACAGTAACTCAATGAAGTAGCCTTAACCGAAAGTTTAAAATTTTCCAAATAGTTAAAAGTAGATAATTTACTGTCTTATAAAGAATTAGGTTTACTATCTTTCGTTTACCAAATAATTTCGATTTCAATGTTATTGTTGCTTTACATGCAGTGGTGGATTGGTGCTCAAGTCTACTAACAAAATTCTGTAAATTCAGAACTATCACAAAGTAAACTTCATAAGTAAGAGAGCTGACATTTGCTACTGGCCGTTTGTTGAATATGAATGGATATTTATGGCTTTAATTTTTCTTGCACATTGTGTAATCCTTTGATCTGGAACTCCAGAAAGATTACTTGATTAAAATTTTCACAAGGACGGGAGTTCCTTTTTACTATATATCGAGAGTGATGGGATGGTTGAGCAAAAGTAAAAGGAATACGCAGAGAAGTCGTCGTTGCAGCTACAGTTTAATGATAGAACATCTGTCACTTCGCATGCAACTGAGGTACCTGGGTTCGATTCCCTGTCACTGCAGTGACGAAACGCTACATTTTTAACATGTTACCGTTTACAGGCAGTGTTCCGTTTGGGGTATCCTAAAATTAGTGAGGGGGTATCCCCTCATTAAGAAGGGGTATCCTAAAACTAGTGATTACTTGTAAGTTTTCACCTACTATCTGTTTAGATAGAAATACAAACATCTTCCATGGTTGGGGTGATATTCGGAATCAACAACCGAGAATGACATCCTCAAACACCAGAGAATATACCGGCATACCGGCATTCTTCCCGGCAAATCGAAAAAAGGTATACAGCTCATTTGTGTAAAGGAAATTGACATATTGACTAACGTTGTCTTCACTGCGATTCTAACATTACCCTACCTATTTATTTATTTGAATTTCATTTAGGGTGTTTAGGCAACTCTGGCTCAGGCTGAATGGAAAATGATGGAGAAAGCTGGAATGAAGAAAGTGACAGGAAACGGGAGAACCCCGAGAAAACCCACTCACACTGTGTCTGCCCTCACAAAGTCCACATGGCACAAGTAGTTACCGAACCGAGGACCCTACGCATCAGAGGTGAGCGCTCTACCACTGAGCCATCGAGATCCCTCTATTAATTTATATTGACATCTATTCAATAATTTGGTACACCCTTTCTGGTTAATTAAGCAGCTGCCCATACGTTTCGGCCTGAGACTGGATAATCCGGATGTCAATAATCTGAAGCGTCGGAAATCCGAATTGCCGAACCAGCAACTTGGACCTTTGGCGTCGGATGTGGAATGGGTATCAGTGCGTAATGAACTACACCCTAGTGAACATATTTGCATGTTATCAAGTACGTATATTAGTAGAAGATAAACCTTCTGATAAGAATATTGTAAAATATGCTACAATAATTAAATTAATAAAAAAAGGGGGAGGGTTAAAACGGTTTTAAAAGTACGGTGGTATTTTTGCGTTTCTAATATTTAATTTTGTATTAAATACATTTAATCTTAAATGCTGTTACCGAGCGGACGTAGCTCAGTTAGTAGAGCGTTGGCTTAGTTATCGGAAGGTCCTGGGTTAGATCCGAGCGTCTGCCTAACTTAGGTTTTTCTCAGTCACACCAGGTAAATGCTAGGATGGTACATACGAACTAGGACCTTACCGACTAGCTTCCAACATCCTTTCCCGCGCCCTATCCGGGCGTGAGCCTGACTTGTGAGATGCCTAAAGGCCATAAATACATTCAATTGAAACACTGTTAGTAATGGAGATAAAGAGGATAATCTAACGCAACGATACAAAAAGATTGCAGGACTACCTCCGTATACGTCTAATATATTTTCACTGTTACCCGAAATTTCCTTGCTGCGCCTACAAATTCAAGCCTAGAGAGTTCTAACTTTCAGGGAAGAAAGTTCATAACAAATTCAAGAGCTTGATTGAAGCCGATTTTTAATTTTCTTTTTTGTTAATTGTTGAAAGAGCTTAATTGTGATAGGTTTCGATATTTACAGCAACAATGAAGCTATTTCAACAATGAACTAAAAAGAAAATCGAAAATCGGCATCGATCGTGCTCTTGAATTAGCAATAAACTTTCTTCCCTGAAAGTTTGAACTCTCTAGGCTTGAATTTGTAGGGACAGCAAGGAAATTTCGTCCAACGATAAAAATATATTAGACATATACGGAGATAGTGCTGCCATCTTTTATGGAGATCGTTGCTTTAGATTATCCTTAAGGTGTAATTTTGATAAAATGTACAGAGACTACATAAAAACCAGTAGTATATCCAGCTAGTCACACAAAAGGTGACACTAGAACACTAGAATAAATTGTCCGACCTATACCTAAATATTTGTGGATCAAAATCGATGCCGAGCTTAGTCAAATTTCTGAGCAAATCCTCAATCAACCCAGTTGAAAATTAGACACTTGAAAGCCAAATGCGTCAAAACTCCAGAAGAAAATAAATCTAAAACATTTCACAATTTATTTAAAAGAAATTGCAAAAGCAGTGATTGGCCGCCTTTATTTTACTACTCGATATTTAATTGCCAGACATTTTTCTTTCGAAAATCAGATAGTATGGTGGAATGAGTCCTACGGTAAGATAAAATGAATTTATTGGGCGGTAACAGCACTATGGCTTACGCTCGTCCAGCTGAGTACTACGATACAATGAACCTGGTACTTTTACCAAACACATGGTTGGGATGAAGAGAAAGTGAGAAAGCGAATTCTATAAACATTCCATTTGCTACGGTGGTGCTGACAAGATTTCTGGGAATAAGAATTTTTTAGGATATAGTTAACGACTCAAGGTTCATATCCAACGACCAGCAAGAAAAGGCGTCCACTCATTGATACGCCTGTGCTTAAAATAAAAAGGTCTAAAGAAAGAAAGATTTGAGGTTGTTTCCTCTCTTGAGAAAAATATTCACAATAGAGGTTTTCGTTACTATTTTCAGTCCCCGTGACCGTAAGCATATGGAATTACATCTTTCCTTCCTCCCTTGTGTGCTATCGCAGATTTCCAGTTTTGTCTTTTGAAGGCAGGAAGCTTTTGGTTTTTAGAATCACACTTGCAAACAAGAGTGGTTGAAGGAGGGATAGGACATGAGGACAATATTTCTTTTACTATGGGCATCTACAATAATAATCCTATATACAATGGCCTAATAATTTAGTAAAAGAGAACTACTGATACATCTATACAACACTGAGTATAGTGTTTTCCAGTTTCGCCAAAGCTAATTTCTCTTTGATACATGGACGCTCACGGTGGAGGGGAAGATCGACCCCCTCTGGAAATGTAGTATTGTGTAAAGTTGTAATAAATAGTAGGTTAAATAAAATTAATCTTGAACTATAAAAATTGCAGTAATCTTAACTGACTGTCGCATAATCCTATTATTGTCTTGAGCTGGTGTATTTTATAGATTCTTTTTCTAAATTCGTTTATGACGTCGTGGGGTCTGAGACATTAGGCAAGCGTCTGCAAGGTCGCGTGCTCTAATCCCGCCTGGAGCATGGACTTCTTTGGATATTAACAAGCATTGCAGTCATTGCAGCATGGCGGGCTCAAGACAAAAGTTTTCTAAATTCGTTTGTAAACAAATAAACCTGTAAATGTGTGATACTGGAAATAATTTATTTTTCTTAAACTGTTGTGCGATATGCTAAGTAAATAGAGCAAATTTAACATGTAACATCGAATTTAACAAATCTTACAGTACAGTGTTTTCTGAAGTATTAATTAGAAAAATGCCGCATCTTGACCCAATTCGCCCGGCCCGATACGAGTCCGAAAAATGTCAGGCCAACCGGACAAAATGGATACTCAACGCAATTACTTCCTTTTCGAGTCAGTCCATGTTGTATATTTGTGTGTGCGAAATGCTCAGATCGATGTGGGTGTAAAACCGACTCGGGACGACCCGAATTCAGACCCGATTGCAGGGCTCTGGAAAAAGATCAGCGCTTATTTCGGGATGCACCGGAAATGGTGTTCCAAGAGCATGCAAATATACCCTACAAACGTTCTAAAAGATT
>JAGDQP010034990.1:0-19812 GCA_022664845.1 Lepisma saccharinum | reverse complement strand
AATGGAGTTAATTTTACCAATCTTTCCACTAAAAGGCTTACACTATATCCACGTTTAAGAGTAAATACAACAAAACGCTAATTTTCGACTTGTATTACTCCACAAGGCGGAGTAACTTTCATCCATTTCATGTTTCCACTTTTTACAGTGTAGTGCCTGAGCTTCCAATGAGAAAGGTTTGTGTTTCGAATCTTGGTCGCGATAGATTTATTTTACTTTTTTTGCGGTTCATGTGCAAATGTTATGTTTCCTATTACGCTCTTGACATGTAAAGTGAATTGGTAAATATCATGAATCCATAGCAGAGATACAGTTCTAACATACTGAAAACAATAGGCTAAGTCCAAATATTGGTGCTCTTGTATGTCGTGTACTTTTGATCAGTAGTGGTTGATTTTGTCGTATACACGTAGTGTTTATTGCAATGTCACCATAACATTATACTCTAACTGACTCGGAGAACACACGGACTGGTAACATTGGAGGTGTATATTTATATACTTATATATATTTCCTGAAAGGGATTAGTGACTGAGGTCGTCTAGTACGGAAATTTATTCCGCAAATTGAACTTCTGTGAAATGCGGAAACAAAAATATTGGTAAAGCTCATATAATCGCAGCGGTGGAAGAGGTACTATGAATTGAATGCTTTTTAAAGTATTCCACGTGGCTACGGGGGTTTCTTTCAGGTCGTTATTATACATTTTATCCTCAAGTACATGGGTTCAAATCCCCGCACTAACAGAACTTTCATTTACTTCTTCCTAGCTACGTCAGAACGTTCAATGTTTATTCTCGACCAATTGCAACTAGTGTTCACATTCAAAATATCACAAATTATGATGCCTTAATTAACAAATGCAAATGTTTCAATAATGAAGAAGAGAACAAGGTAAGTAATGGTTTTATTGTAGACAAACACAAAACTCTCCCGTATACATTCAAATTATCCTATAACGTATTCAAAAGAAAGAGTTAAAGTCGTAGGGACGAATTTGAGTCTAAGCGAATGCCGGGACCTAACAATTCCAGAATCAAAGTCATAGATTTTTCCACCGGTGTCCATCACTATTCCAACGGTTTATGGCTTATCTCTGTCGAACTTGTGGCTACTGAAATCTCGTAGGGGCACAAATGGAGAACACTAAGCGATTGAAAAGGATCTGTCAGTTTTAGAGTCACATTCATAGTTTTCCTCACCATTGCAGACCATGACTAATCCAACAGTGTATAGATCGTATCTGTCGAACTTATAGTTACTGAGATCGAGGAGGGGCACAAATGGAGAATACTAAGTGACTGAAAAGGACCTACCAGCTTTAGGGTAAAAAATGTAGGTTATTCCAAGGTTTCATATCATTACAAATTCAATGCTGTATGGCTCATCTCTGTCGCACTTGTAGTTACTGAGATCTAGAAGGAGCATAAATGGAGAATACTAAATGATTGAAAAGGACCTACCAGTTTTAGAGTCACATTTTTAGTTTTCCTCATCGTTTCTGGACGTGACGAATCAAACTTTGTATAGATCATCTCAGTCGGACTTGTAGTTCCAAAAATCTAGGAGGGGCCCAAATGGAGACTAAGCGACTAGAAAGGTCCTGCCAGTTTTAGGATCAAAGTTATAGGTTATTCCACGGTTTCAGGTTATTACGAACCCAACGGTGTATCATTCATCTATGTGTGACTTGTAGTTACTTATATCTAGGAGGGGCATACATGGAGAATACTAAGCGATCCAAAACGACCTGTCAGTTTTAGAGTCAAACTGATAATTTTCCCCGCCGTTTCAGACCATAACGAGTCCAACGGTGAATCATTTATCTCTGTATGAATTGCAGTTACTGAGATCTGGGGGGGGGGGGCAAAGAAACACATATGGAGAATACTAAGCGATTGAAAAGGACCTGCTTGTTTTAAAGTTTATGCGATAGATTATTCCGCTGTTTGAGTCCATTGCAAATCCAACGGTGTATGGCTCATCTCTGTCGCACTTGTAATTGTCCTTTCCCATTGATATTGTAATGTGTCATTTTCATCATTATTCCTGTTCTCTGAGCCAAGTTTCATGTCATTGCACCCGTTGCTTCTATAGGCACACTTTTCTCTTTCAAGAGTAATTGATCTTGTAATGATTTTGATATGTTATTTTCCCTAACAACTATATTGTAGGTATTTTCGATCGACAGATTAAACTAGGCATACACTATATATATAAATTTACGTGAAATACGAACATAAAAACAATTTCATTAAATAAACAGCTTGCAACGACAACGGTTAAAACATGTTTCAACATTATACAAGAAAGATCTGTTGGATTTAAGTTCTGCATTAAAACTGCCTTCAGGATTCGTCGCAGCGCAGGCGGTAGCGTGTCTGGCTACAAATCTGGCGGTGCAGGTTCAAATCCTGGCTAGGATGCTGTACGCTTTTCTTCGGTGTTTCCATTACTGGTGTTCTGAGGTACACTCAGCCTCCTTTGGTACTTCTGAGTAAATTGGTAGGTTTAAACGGGTGAGTGTGGGACTGACCATACACTTCACTTGGTGCCGTAGGTCAAGGCTATGTGGGGCGCTATCTCCAAGTTCTTCGGCGTGTGTGCATTGCGCAGGGTTTTACATATTACCTTTATTGAAATTGTCTTTCAATTACATTACTCCTATGGGGATTCATTTTACCTTTATATTCCATGTCTCAAATTTCTGTTCAACGCAAGTTTGTTCAACTTTCAACGATGAAAAAGATAATATTCCCTTTATTGTTAAGTATCTTTTTAACGAATAGTAATAAAAAAAAAAGCCATTAAAGGCAAAAGAAATTCTTCATTTTGAAAATCAACAGTTTTCTTTTAAATGTCAAAATATTCTACATATATTTCCTTGTATGTTGTTTCAGAGACTGTCTAGTAAACAATACTGTGAAAAACTAATTTTGAATTGTGAGTTAAAACAAAGGAAATCTAACCAGCAGGGTTAGTTATTCGAGCTTGGAATTTGCTTCTGATATTTTGCCAGGCAAAGTTAACCTGAAAATAAAAAAAAAACAAAAAAAAAACAATGATTTTCCAAAATCGGGGATAAAGCATTCTTTCGGAAACACAATGGAAATTCTACATCACTGGAACGTTATCGAAAATATTGGAATGTATGATTTGTATACTCACGGTACACACTGAAATTAGAAAAATTAAAATACACAAAAATGAATTTTGCTAATTGTTGAAGAGATAGAAGGAAATCAACTTGCAAGCGAGCGGGAAGGAATCCAATTTACTCGCGTGCCTCTGAGCTCAAATCGTCATGGTGATGTGTACGTGAGGGAAATTCAGGCTACTCTCAGAACTAATTTTCATTCGAGTTCTCCGTATTATTGAAGATAGTTATCATGGAGCAGAAATCATATATAATACCGTTCTAATTATCAGTGAAATAGAAGATAGCATGCACATCTCTTCTATTCGGTTTCATACAGGCTTGAAAATTTATTTCCTTTAGTGAACTACCGAGAATTATTTTTCCTAAACATGGGTTACGTTCGTATTGTATTGCTACGCTATTTGATCATATCTATAAAAACAAGGACCGGAGAAGAGAAACCTTGTTCGAGGTAAACTAGAGAAAAAAAACGCAAACCTCTTTTCCAGTGCTGCTTTTGAAATTTAAATATTTGAATAACAATTTAACTTAATTAAAATGATTAAAGAAACTTTTAAAAACATACCTTTCTTATTCGTAATAAAAGTAACAAAATAACTTTGTTTATGCATGACTAAAAAGAAAATTCTAGAACCTGGGGCTCGCTCTCATATACAGTCACTTTATAAATTCTTTTTAGTCATGTATAAACAAAAATATTTTTTACTTTTTATTACGACTCGTTTAAGAATAGCATGTCTGTAAAAGTTTTTTTTTTAATTATCTTTCTTCGAGCTATTTCGGTGTTTGAATACTTCTTCTTAAGCTAATGTTTTGTGACTCAAAATCCTAAAGTGCTCTGCAACCAGTCCAACGACATATCGTTACAGGCTAGTATTTATTTTAGGTTAAAGAAGTCCATATTAAAATAAAATATTAAAATATATAAATATATTGAAATATATGAAAGCAATAATGGGATATTGTATTGTTTCCCAACTTACGTCGCTGTGCAAAATTTCATTATTGTATGATGTCGGGAAATGAGTTAAATTAACGTTGCAAGATTTGAGGATACCACGAACTATTGGGAACTATAGAAAATAATGTAAAAAGTATGTAATAATAATAAATATACAATTTACACAAATCAAAATTAAGTTCGATATAGCATCTGAACGTGTATAGTAAAAGTCAGAAAATGTAGGTAATAATATTTTTGGAGGACTACAAATAGGATCTAACTGATCTCAGTGCCCTTGCTCTACACTAATGCAAAAATATCCTCGTGATAAAGATGATAGGTGTGTATGAGCCTTCTTAAAATTACTTTTCAAGAAAGAATTAAAAAAAAGAAATAGAGAATTCCTTAGTCAGATACACTGTAAAAAAGGGGTTTCTTCAAATTGAGAAAAATATCTTATCTCTTCACTGAAAAATAAGTTTGTGGTAAATGAGGTACCAAGTTTACCATCTCATTGCAAAATGAAAACATGTCGGTTTGGAGATAAATAATTTTTGATGTAGGACTAATTTTAATGCTCTACTTGATACACTGCGAAATGTATTACTTTAAATTAGATTCTTAATTAAATTTCGTTATGAGATTAAATGCATCGTGCCAGACGTTTGAGCTCCACGTAGTATGGATTTAAACATTTATTTTAGAGACATGTTTCGATGCATTTACGAGTAGTTATCGTTAATAAGTCGTCCCTCTATTAGGTATTTATTGTTGAAGTCATTTTTGGTGAAGCTGGCATGTTGGAAACATTTTTGCTATCGAAACTAAAGAAAATCAGTTCTCGCTATCTGAAAAAAAAAAAATAGGAGAATTTTGAATTTTATTTATTGCCTTTAGCAACCATGGCTCAAGCTGGGATACAATAGAGGAAAGGACACATACCTACTTTTCTTTAAAATAAAACAATTCGTACTAAAAAGTAAACAATAAGTTGTTTGTGCACGACTAAAAAGAAAAGCATGGGGTGCGCTCCCATATTCAGTCACTTTATAAATTCTCCAATTGGCGCGCCACATGCTTTTCTTTCTTGTCATGCATAAACAAAATTTTGTTTTACTTTTAGTACGATCTTTTTTTAAAGAAAAGCATATTTCAAAAAGTTTTTAATTTTTTTTTCCAGTTATTTCGGTGTTCGGATACGTTTTCCTTATCCTATATGAGCCGTCCACTTTCGAAACCTGTTAAACGATTTTTTTTTTTAGAAAAATCAACTTATAATGATCGTTTGAATTGTCTCAGCGTAGTCTACAAAGATCTTAAGTTAGCCAGGAGCAAAACCCTCTAAAATCGCTTAAAAGGGCAATGAGAAACTCACATACACTAGCAAAACCTTTCAAAATTGCAACGGCTACACTTTCAAAACCTGTAAAAGAAAAGTTCACTTGCAAATCCATCTAAAATCGCAAGCGCAGCATGGAAGCCCGTTAATATACATATGCAAAACCTGTTAAAATTGCAGAACTTTGCATTAAGGGGATTCAAAAACAACGTTTTGCTTTTTCCTTTCTCTATAGTTTGTTTCAGTAGCTCTGATTTTCACGCAATCATATTGGCAACACTGCTTTCAACTACCTTGTCGCTATAATCAACAGTGGGTTTGTTGAAGGTAAACTAACCAAAGTGTGTGTAGGGACTGTGTTATTAGGCTGATAAAATAATAGTTATTTAAGATGAGCTACAGTGCAAACAATACAAATAAGATTGAAGTTTCAGTCATCGAGTCTCAGTTATAGACGTTGATCCTGCGAGAGCAAATAATACACCAGAAAATCCTTTTGAATTCTAACGAGGGAACATTCTCAACTGATCAGTCGATATTAACATGAAATATTTTTTATTGTCTTTATTCGAACGTACCTTTTCCGAAAATAAAATTAAAAAGACCCACGATCTGCCATATTTTTATGTAATATTTTTTTTGAAATTGTAACATTGGTCATATTTGCAGTAAGTAAAATGTCACAGTACAGCCTTGTAGTTCACAAACCGTAGAGGAAATGAATCATCATGGTACACAAATATAGATTGGTGGGATTGTGCTACATTTTAGTGTATATCATCAACGTGTCCGCCATCTTGAAATCCGCCATATTGGAAAGAATGTATTTTTTTTAATGGCAAGTGGGTCTTGTGACACATCAAACAATACTAGAATGTTCTCAGATAGTCATTACAGGTGTCAGATTTGACCTACCTCTTACGGTATTAGAGTTATCTTCACTTATAGTTTGCCGCTGTATACTTAAGTCCTGTAATATATTAAAGAATTTAACCAACGTTTACAAATTCAGGAATTTTTACTATTTCTAATTTCAAATGTCGCACCGCAATAATTATAATTATGTAGCCAATTTCCATTATTCCTCATTTGTGTATTGCCATACTTTATTTTTTTGTCGGTTTGTGAGAAACAAAGTTGTACACTAAACGAAGTTTGATGATATACACCAAAATGTAGCACTATCCCACCAATCTATATTTGTGTACCATGATGATTCATTTCCTCTACGGTTTGTGAACTACAAGGCTGTACTGTGACATTTTACTTACTGCAAATATGACCAATGTCACAATTTCAAAAAAAAAAAAAAATTACATAAAAATATGGCAGATCGTGGGTCTTTTAATGTTATTTTCGGTATATGTACGTTCGAATAAAGACAATAAAAAATATTTCATGTTAATATCGACTGATCAGTTGGGAATGTTCCCTCGTTAGAAGAACAGCACATCGAAATTTCGTAAAATGTACGAAATGCTGTAATTTTTTGTAACATCGTTGCGTGAACTTCTCAACCTTCGCATCTCAGAATACTATTTTCATTTATGTTCTTTTTTAGTTCATGCATTTTAATGCATTGTTTGTTTGTTAGAAATGTTTGTTTGTTTGTTTCAAATGCCAACATGTTGTTGTTATGTTCGTGAGTCACTCACATGATGTGTTTTAAGTTTTTGGTTCAAAGCACAATTGTTTTAATTTAATTAAAAAAATGTACCAAAACTTTGATTTTTCATTATTTTTATTCATAACCATCAAATTTTACTAGAAATGACCCTGTGAGAAGGTACAAGCTTTCAGTTGTCATTATTGCAAACACTAATTTAACAAGTTTTGAAACTGTAATGTGCATATTCAAGTGGGTACGTTGTCCACTAGCAAAATCAGTCTATTTTGTTTTACACTTGCAAAACCTGTTAGGCGAAATTTTTTTTTTTTAAATAGAAAAAAAAGTGGTTTAAGTGAGATTATACGGATTTTAACAGTCAACTCGGGAATTTTTTGTACCTTTAAAAACAAAAAAATAAATAATATCTATTGTATGACTCAGCCGTAAAATATTTTCGCCAAGTTCCTCCGTTCCGTTTATGATGCGTGTAACATGTTTTGCAAGTGGGCGACTCATATATTATAAGGTGACATTTGCTCACCCAAATCCTAAAGTGTTCTGGAATCAGTCAAACTAAACCTTGTTGCGGGCTAGTATTTATTTTAGGATAAAGATGATTTATTTTAAAATATTAAAATATGCTTTTAAAATATACAAAAATATTGAATATGAAAGTAACAATGGAATATTGTATTGTCTCTCGTCGCCGTGAAAAAAAAATCATCATTGTATGACGTCGAGAAATGAATTAAATTAGGGTTGCAAAATTTGAGGGCACGGGAACCAATGTAAATTAAAGAAAAGTATGTAAAAATAGGAGTTATAGTGCATTTCTAACATTAATTCACAACAAATTCGTCATTGACCTTACTATATATTTAAGAAGTTCAATGTAAATTTTTGTGAGGTGTGAATAGTAAATCTCTTTATCACGAAAGACTGTAAACAAGTTATATACCATAAGTTTTGGGTTTGTTTCAGGCCCGTAGCCAAGGGAGGTCTAGGGGAACTTAGCCCCCCATAATTTTTCCAAGCCCTCCCTTAAATTTTCCATAGTTCCTACCAATACTTTGCATGCATATATGAAAATTAAGGTCAAAGATATACTTGATAAAATTTTGATAATTTTCTATAGATGCTCTTAAAATTTAATGTAAATTATTGGTACAAATGTGTGGTTTTATACAGTACTAGCTGTTGCCAGCGGCTTGGCTCGCGTAGATTTCAGGAATTGGTACAGGGTTTTCTTCTTACACTTATTATTCCTATATAGATTAAAAATCACCCTACTTTCTCCCCTCCTAGGGTCAATATCCAAAAACGGTGAAACTCGTTTCTAATTATTTTAAAAGGAAAGCGTAAATACCAAATTTCTTCTTTGTAGACTTAAGGGATCTCGAGATATGGGCACTACATATTAAAATAATTGCAACCCTATCTCACCCCTTTCGAAGCAGAATTTCCAAAAATCCTTCCTTTGTGGAACCTTACGTCATGAAACCTATGTACTCTATAAATTTAATGTTTTCAGCTTAAATCGTTTGGCCTCGGCGTTGATATGTTAGTCAGAACTTCTGATTTTATATATAATATATAGATAACGTATTCCATTATTTTCAAATCGAATGTAACTCTTATGAATCGCAAAATCATGACTTTATACATAGTTTTAGAAGTACTTTCCTATAGCAAATTTCAGAAAAGCTGCCCTTGACGACCAATTACAAAGTTGCAAATTCATTTTGCAAGTTTCTTATGCGAGAAATATTACAAAATAATATTCGAACATGAATTAACGTCTCGTTTTTGCTAGTTACATATGCTCCCAAGTATTTAAATATATTCACTTTCTCTATGTTCTCATTCTTAATTGTTATGTATCTCTTTCCTTCATTCTCTGTGTTTATCATATATTTTGTTTTTTTCTGTGTTTACGTGTAGATCTATCTCATCGCAAGCTTCTACTAAGACATCGGTTTTACTTTGTAGTGCATCTACATCGTCCCCTATTAGATATATATCATCCACGGATACGAACAATCAAGCCATTCAATGTTAGTCCCTTTTTATCCTATTTTCTGGATCGCATATTCTAACGCAAAGGTAAATAGTAGTGGTTACAAGGCATCACCTTGTTTCAAACCGTTGGGAATCTCGAAACTATCTGACATATTATGAACTATCCTACTCTGCTTAAGAGGTCGCTGAGACACATCCTCACTAGTTGAACAAGTATTTTCGAAATTGCAAATTGTACCAGGATATTGTATAGTTTTTTTTTCCTTTTGGAGTCATATGCTGTCTTTAAGTCAATATCTGTTGAACAGTCCCGTTGTATTTCCATTTCTTCTCTAAGATTTGTCTCAAGGCGAAAATCTGCTCCAACGTGGATCTATTTATTCTAAATCCACATTGGTGATCTCCAATTAATTTCATCTACGTATACGCTTAGGCGAGTTAGCAGAATATTACTCATTACTTTGTAACATATTGGGAGTAATGAGATTCCGCTGTAACTAATGCAGTCCACTTTATCGCCTTTTTTATAAATCGGAACTATTATTGAGGTTTTCTATTCCTTTGGAAGCTCCTCCTTGCTCCACATAGCGCTTATTAATTTATGCAGTTTCTTGATTAGTGCCTTTCCTCATGCTTTAATTAATTCGACTGGAATATTGTCTATTCCTGGTTATTTGAAAATGTTCAATTTCTTTACCAACATTTCGACCTCGATCTCGCTAGGTTCGGGTATCCACGATTCTGCTGTATGGATGTTAAATTCCTCAAGTAACAAAGACACAAAAGAAAGCTTTAATCTATTAATGTCGATAAAATATTTGGTTTGTGATAGACAGACGGACAAACGCCACAATGCGGAATTCAAAACATCGTGCTTAGAAGCAGTTGGGCTTTAAAAAAGTTATTGGGGTCCAGAACTATTCATGAGGCGCGAAGTCCTTTTAGCTAGAGAAGCTACACAAGTAATTTCCACTGAAGATACTACACATATCAGCCCAAATGTAAGAATCTTCCCACACACAAGTGAAAGGAAGTCTTGATTGAATTCCATGGATGCGAGCTTCGATTCCCCAATGATCAAGCTATAAGAAGTAGGTTGAGTCAAATCACATGTTGGTTTGGCAACCGAAACTGTATGCTAGTATTGAAACCGACAGTGGTCTGGTTTTTTTTTAATTAAATGGAGAAATAGATAGATTATTCCAAACTATAGCTATCTTAAATTGCTGGAAATAATAATGCCATGCCTGTAGATCAGTTTTGAATAACGGAGTGATAGCTTTGCGTAATATATTGGCTCATATGCTTGATCAGATCACGCAACTGATCACTAAACTATCAGGACCGGTATCCCTTCAAAAGATTTTGATTGGTGACGGGCCAGGATTAAATCAGGTCTAATATATCTAGCCGTTTCACGTTACCGTTTCTCTGTAACTTTTCCGTAATCATGCATTATCGGCGAAAGCTATGTACAATATTTGAGGTTAGGTAATGCAATATATGTACAAAGTGTTGGAAAACAGCACCGACATAGCTACCTCACAAAATTCATTATATGAAAATGAGAGAAAGTATAGACCATCAAGGATGCTTAATGCTTCGTTTCGGCGCTATACGGTTCCGAAAGTGTGGGAAAATGAACTCTAAAGCTTGATAATTGCAATACTATTAAGAGTAGAACTGAGGCGACATGGCACCCTTAAAGACTTGAGACCTGCTCTATCCAAAACTGCATATTCCAATGTTAGGCAAAAGATGCGCAAGGGATGGCCCAAAGGAAATATGGGATTCCCAGACATTCTCTGGAGTAAATAGAAATAAGCGCTAATAAGACGGCTTTCTGTATGGATGCAGATGATAAACGTAATCACTGGCATCTAACCAGGCAAAGACACTCTCTTTTACGGATAAAATGTACAGCAAAGTCGCTGAAATATATGTAATTTACTCCTTATGTTATGCAACCCCGCGTATTTTATTAAAATCGTTCCACAAAGGAATCTGTTTGATATATCGACTAGCCCCCCTAAATTTTGCCCAGTCCCCCTTTAAAGTTTTCGGCTGGTTACGGTCCTGGTTTATTTTATTGCTCAAGTGCCAAGAAGAGTCTTTAAAAATAATCCTAAGAAAGGAAGTGCACAAGAATTTAAAAATTTACCGTCAACAAGAAATGATAAAGACTAAAAATATTTTGTGCTCTTTGAACATATTACTTACACAGATTGAGCACATAACAAACAAAAGTTCAGCTAAAGTTGACACAAAAATTGCAAAGTCTTATTTTGACTGTGTAAGCGCTACAAATTGTGCTACATTTTGACAATCACGGAAGTCCTTTGTGGGATTAAAACGAACATGTTACAGTAACTCTCTTCTCTGAACGAAAAAGCATGAAGAAATTTTCGAGTCCAGAAACCAGTAAATAAATAAATGAATAAAAAAAATGGACCGGAAACTGGGTAAAAGTTGTCAAATAGAAATCCTCAAAATATTTTTAAAACTTACAGGGCAAAACTAGTTCCGAAAAACCTAGAAACACAAAAAAAGAGTTTCTAAATTCGAAAATGCAAAAATTATATTCAGAACTGAGAATTACGGTAAGTGTACCGATTATAGCCCTGGTCCCCAATATGGCCTCCCAGATCTTTGCAGCTTTCCGTTGATGCTACTGGATGTCACCGTAAATTATATCCTCATGACAAGAGAAAGCATTTTTGCGCGACTCATTTGTTTGCGAATGGTGTGAGCGGCAACAGCTCCAGTTGAAGTGGCATATTGAGCAAGAAAATATTTTGCTGTTATTTTAGCAAAGTAAGTAATGTTTCGTTCCAGTATATATTGTTGAAAACCTAATCAGTATAATGCATGGATAGTGTAGCTATGTGAGCATACGTGAACACAAAATAAGTGTTACGCAATGTATTGCATTGTGAAACTAGCAATAGTGAGAGGTCAATAGTGCGCAATATGCACTCCGTCATATTGGGCAACATACAGTCATAACTATTTAAAATGAAAGAATTGGGCATTTTAAATGTTTCTACTGAACACTCATCATCATAACGTTTAGTAATTAACCGAATATAATACCAGGTAATAAGGAAGCTATCAATTCCAATACAAAGAATAAAAAGATTAAAACCAATACAAAGCAAGTGTCAACACAT
This sequence comes from Lepisma saccharinum, assembly GCA_022664845.1. Taxonomy (NCBI): domain Eukaryota; kingdom Metazoa; phylum Arthropoda; class Insecta; order Zygentoma; family Lepismatidae; genus Lepisma; species Lepisma saccharinum. The sequence continues at coordinate 7,572 of JAGDQP010034990.1, read as the reverse complement.
TTAAAACGACCACAATTTCAGCAACTGCTTCTAATAGTCCTGAAGAACCGACACTGAGTTGCTCCAAGTCTTGTGAATCTTGGTTTTGTTACCTTTGTCATGCAGACAACGTTGCAGGCATGCATTTTTGCGTGTGGTAGCGCAAATACGTTCATGAAGAGTGTGTTGGAATCACCGCTAAAGATCACGGACCATTTCTTTGTCCCTCATGTAATACGTGATGTTCTAAACTTCTTTGTTTGTGTTAGACTTCTTGTTTATCAATATTTTTTCTTCTTGTATATTCACTTGTTTTTAACAAATTTTGGCATTTTGTATTAATTCAATATTCTTGGTTTTGCAATGTCAGATTATGTACGCTTGTAATGTATATATCTCAGTATGCAGCATATATGAGTAATACAGAAAGATTACACATCACTTTTGCCACACACTCTTATTTTCTATAGCGGGTCATATTGGGAACACCATGTTCCCAATATGGCCCACTGGTAACATTTTAGTTTTCGATTTATTTTATTTTTATATGTCATATCTAGGAAGCAGATTATTTTTTTCATTTATCCAAATAGTCTCCGAACGTGATGGTTCAGTCGATTCGCACGAATAAATAGTCTTTCTTAATGAAAAAAATCACCAAAGTTATGGTGGGCCATATTCAGACCCTCTACCTGACAAAATTTAGAAATCTAAACACAGTTGGAGCACCTGTTTCGATAGAATGATTATAATTATGTTCAGTTCATTTTCCGTCAGTTGATCTAAAGAGAAGTTATTAAAAGGTGAGTTCTTTTAAATTTCAGTTTTTCATATACGCATTACGTTTGTAAGATAAGAATAAATGAATTTAATGGGCGGTAACAGAACTATGGCACATTAAGTTTGTGATAGATACTTGAAAACATAGTTGTTTTGCAAGTAAAGACCGTAATACTTCTACGCAAACACCTTTATTAATACTCTAGTTAGTCACAGCATACAGTTTAATAAACATTGTAATTTTTTCTAATCATAAAAGTATATCCGTTCATATTCGTTAACAACAGAAACTCTCTGTGGCCATTAAATTTATTCATCTCTCCCAACTTTATTTCTGACCAACACGAGTGATTTGATGTCACTCGGCGGGCTCGAAATCTGTGAAAAAAGTAGCAGTGTTCCCATATTCTAGATACTATCCCGACATTCGTTCGACATTATTGAGAAAACATATTGAAAAGCATTTGGTCACTTTCAAACCAGGATGTAAATTTTATGGAAATCTAGGACAATTACAATCTTTTGCTTTGATCGCGACGATTCGTTGATTGAGTCAACTATAGAGTTCGAATCTGACTTGCTGTAACTGAGAGGTGGCTCATTTATCTGCGTTTACAATTCAATAATTATATGTGAAGACTATAGTAAACAAATTGTGTACTAGCATAGACCTCATAATAGATAGACTTAGCACGCTTCCCCATTTCTGGCTGAGGTAAAACGAATGGGTTTTTGAATCCATCCGCTAGGTAGCTCTGCCATAGACCTCATAGTAGAATATGATGTCTATGGCAGAGCTACCTAGCGGATGGATTCAAAATCATGTGCTCTGAACAAAAATCCATTAGTTTTAGCGCAACCAGAATTGGAGAAGCGTGATAAGTCTACCTATTATGAGGTATATTGGTACTAGTAATAGGTTCTTTTGTGGGGTAGTTCTGGAAACAATATTAACATATTTTGAAGGTCCAAACGTTTCTATGATGCTATCTGAAACAAACAGAAATTTATGGTAAGAGAAAATGTGTAAGATCGAACATTGGAGATAACAGGAAACTATTGGAAATTTGAGAAAAAAAAAGACAAATCTCGAAGATCTTTCGGAAGTTCTAAAATATACGGTAAATGTCAGTTTGGGTGTATTACTAAAAATATTGCCTATTTGCTCTCCTACCCAGAGGGCAAACCAAAACTGTCATATTGGGATTTCATTACCATCTCTGTACTAACAAGAGTTACTTACTTGGTTTCTGAGGTGTGTACGGCTTAGAATTCCTTAAATGTCCGAAGTCAGAACATTCCATGATGAATTAACAGATCTTGCAACATTGATTCATGTGGGGAGTTTCCAACTGTTTTCATGCCTGGTAGCAGAACTCATCTCCCTTCCTTTCTTTATCTTCGTCTCTGTCTCTCTCTTTCTCTCAACAAGAGATCAATACGTAGCTCTCTTTGCTTCGTGCAGAGACCCAGGACTCATATTCCGCGTTACGACAGTGTAAACTTTATATGACTGCTTTCATCTCTTGATATGAGCCTAGCTTGAAGACGCCGATCATTTATATGCACCAAAAGTAATAACTATATCTCGCAATATTCATATATGTGCATATAGATCCTATAAGTTACCTTGAAAATTGATCAAAATTTCAGATTTGAATTTATCGTTTTCTTGAAACAAAAACTTTTTCCTGTCATCTACTTTAGATATTGTATAGAACTTAATTTAAGGGTATCAACTAATTTCTGTGTCTTATCGAGTCACTATCACACTATAAGAGAGTTAGTTACACATTAAACCGTTCAGCATGAAAATGTGATAACTTTATAGTCATGTTAATTCTTTTATGCGAGATATTAAAAGCCTGGCAATAACAGATAATTTTTCATTGCAGAGAAAAACTACTTTATTTTTTTTTTAAATGTTTATTTGGATTTTTATAGAATCCAAAGAATGTATTCCACCTTTGATGATCAAATTCTCTGGTTCAAGGACAGTAGCAGTCTGGTCTTAATTTAGGGTCCTATACTACCCTGAGTAATAACAATTGAGAAGCATATTCGCAAATCTCGGTATCTACAAAAACATGTATTTCTTCAAAGGAACTGTTTTAAAAATACCCCTATATCATAATGAAAATTTTCCTTATAATCATATTAGATATCGAAAAATTGGAATGGAATAGGTGAACCAAAATCGATTCTTCTCAACCAAAAACATTACAATATGTTGAAACCTGAAAATCGAAAAAAAAAAAAAAAATGCAGCTACCAAGTCCTGTGAAAACGCCCCTCAACTACGCAATATTTCTTGCATTAGTTGAACTAATCTTTTTTAAGAAGCTACCATCCTAACTAATACATATCTGGTCTATAAACATCATCATAAAACGAACATCACTCAACTCCTTTGTACGTACGAATGCAACGCTGTTAAGATCGACAAAGCCAGGATTCGATATATGTTAGAAATAACTGGGAGGGACAGGAAGACAAAATTAATGAATTCGATCTCAAAGTAGATGATGTGATCAAAACTGTAAAGAAGATGAAGTATGGATGGACCATTCCTAGAATATACGTAAACTGGATAACGAATATTCCACATTGGAGTACTAAAGAAAACAAATGATGTAGAAGACCAAAATTAATGCAAGGTGGATCGATGAAATGGAGCGTTTTTAGGGAGCTACGTGTATGAGGACAGGAGCTGATCAAGGTTTGTGGACAAATTGGTGAGGCCTTCATCCAGCAGTGGATAGTAAATGGACAAATATGTTTATATTTACGGGTGTTCCTTACTGTTTCTACTAGAATTATGAGGGTAAGTTATCACATATTTGAAGTAGTTTTAAGTTGATATGTTCCCATCAATTAAAGTAAGTTAATTTTTAGGAAAAATAATGAGAATATACCTAGTTTAAATAAGTTTGAATAGTATTACCTTGTTAGGATTTTTAATGAAATCAAAATCAATTTTTTATTTGTTTACTTTTTTATTTATTTATTTATTGGCAACCCAACAGGCCGTGGTGCAATTATAGTGTTGAAACATACTCAATTGTACCACAATGTTTTTGACAATGGTACATTTAAATGCTTTAGAAGATTATCGCACATATCCAAGTCATGGTTGATTCCACAGATTTTATAGTACAGAGTACATATTCTTCAGATTGGTGACTTGGTCAATATATTGGTCATTGTCTTTTTGCAATGGAAAAGACAAATGTTCACAACGCGAGTTTTAATTGACAGAACTTGAATATGTAATTGCGATACTAAGACTGCACAAGCTAAGTTATTCTGAATAATTTATTTTCTCAAGAAATATCAGATCATGACTGTTGCACCTTTGTTATAAAGTGAGAATATTAAGTTGTTAATCTGTGCTGTAGCTTTCATAAATAGGGTAGATCCGAGTCTATATATATCCGAGTCCGATCCGATATATATCCTCTCCCAACCCGTCTGGTCAGCGTGGGAGCAGTAGACCAACTCCTTCCTTCGGGGAGAGGCCTCATCCACTAGTGGATTGAATATGGCTGTGATTTATATAAGACAGGAATTTAAGAAATTTTGATTGTATTTCTCTAATCGTTGACAATATTCAGTTAATATAGATTTCAAGTAGAAGAAGCACATTAGAGCGAAAATAATTATTGTACGTTTTTCTAACGTTGAAAAATTGTTGAACTCTCTACCCACCCTAATTACGAATCGTGATAATTTAAAAGCTTCGATTGTCATATTTGTAATGAATTTGTTAAACGTTACTTTCGTATCAAACGTGACATCATGATCTTTAACTACAGCAGGCCTACTTAATGCACACTTATCAACGGTATAATTAAGTAAATGATTTCTGCGGTATAATTTCTGCTAAATTATAATATTTTGCATTTGCTTATGTTGACTCCAAATTGTTGCTAGAACACCAGTGTTGCTAAAATTTTATGAAATATTCGATATAATTGATTTTAGTATTTTGAGGTCAACATTAAATATAAAATTTTCATTATCAGGTGCGTAGTCAGAGAGGTTATTAATAAACAAGAAGAACAACAAACGTCCTAGGTTTCAAGCCTTGTTGCACTCCAAAGAGTACAGAATATTCACGAGATTTGCACGCTCTAAAAACAGAGTATTGTTAGATTTGTTAGATATGTGCAGAAATTCTAAACAGGGTTGATGAGAAATGATAGTGACTTAATTTTTTTCCTTAATACATGGTGGTTAATTATATCAAATGCTTCGTGAAAGTCAATATAAATCGCATCGACTTGATTGCTTACGTCCAACGCACTAACTATAAATTCTGTAATAATTGCAAGATTTGCTACTGTGGATTTTCGTGAAACAAAGGCCTGCTGATTAGTTATGAAAATTTAATGCACATGATTAATATTTCGGTAACACAAAATCTGCTCAAATACTTTTGCTGATTTATATTATCAATTAAACTTTTCATCGTATGATAGTAACCCATAAGAATTCTAAAGTTTTCTGTTTCTCTCCTCCTGACGTATTTACTTGTATTTAATTTTGATCTTCGGTAATATGAAAGCAGTATTTACAAATGATTTTCTAGTAATACAGCTACCCGCCAATAATCTCTGTTTAGTTTTACAATATTTCTAACTTGTTTCGAAAATGACATGCGTAGCAATATTTATAAACTGTGTTTTTTATCTCCAGAAGTTAATGTAATGTAATAATATCTAAGTAATCATGATGAAGTCTTTTTAAAATGAACATTTGATGATCCAAATTGAAGTAGTGATAAAATAACATGTTCTTCTTGTATATGGGACTTTAAATGTATAAGAATAAAGTTCATGTATTTTCTAATATTATGCACGATAAAATGTTCGTTTTGCTACAATCGACAATACCTGGTTTTCCTAATACACCCGTCCTAAACGGAACTTGTACTACCCTGGTATAATAATATCACTACAAATATTATATGTACTTGTAATATGAAAATTTAAGCTGCATGAAAAGAGTGTTTTGCACGAAACTTTATCAGTAATATGTTTTCTAGAAAAAATAAAATCTTACCGAGCGGCCGTGGCACAGTAGTAAAGAATTGGTTTAGCATTCGGGAGGTCCTGGAATCGATCCCATCAGGAGGTCATTCTGACTGGGATTTTCCAGGGGGTTCCTTAGTCACACCAGGCAAATGCCAGGATGATACCTACAAAATCATGGTCGTCTACCTTCCGCAATCCTTTCCAGACCCTATCCCAGCCTCAGATGCCTAAAGGCCTTAAAATAAATTCTAAATTCAAGCAAATAAAATCTTAATCATCTGATGTATGCAAAATATATCCAAACAAAAATATCAAGTCTTGGCTAATTTTAGTTTCAATTTATCACTTCTAGAAATAATGTCATTCTTGAAAACTTACTTCTTATCTTGGTTTTAGTACAAAATATCTAGTCGTTAAGAAATGAACAATACAGGGAAAGAATGTCCATTAAAAAAACAGTTTTCACTGGTAACAAGTACTACACAATGGCAGTTAGCAGCTAGGAAAATTCCACTTCAAAAGCGCAAGTAATCCATAAGTTATAGCGGCTTTTAGGGTATTAAATACATGGGAGTAAATGGGATAGTGAGACTCTAAAATTCGCATTAGAGAAATCAACTTTCTTGGACATTTTCCCTTCTTTCCCTGTACTCTTCAGATGTTAATAATAAAACCCCAACAGAACCACATAGTATTTTGTTATTATACTTTCAAGTATCTTTTTTTTTTACTAATTATCATTTGACGGAATATTATTAAATGTCCATGGTATGTGCACTTCTATTAGACTCGCTAACCTTGAACTATAGAATTGTAAATAAAAATATCGAAAGTTGTAAACATAACAGTGTATACAGTATTCCATTAATAAGACTCATCCTAGAAAAAACACCATAGAACATAAACACAGAAACAACACTATAGAATTTAAACATAGAAACACCACCATAGGACATAAACTTAGAAACAACACCATAGAACATAAATATAGTAACAACACCATAGAACATAAACAGAAACAACACCATAGAATTTAAACATAGAAACAACACCATAGAGCATAAACATAGAAACAACACATACCTTGGCTACAGCGCACGGTGGAATTTACGTCCTTGTAGTCCAATTCTTCGTCGATAAGCACTTTCTCAATGAAACAACCAGGTAACCTCTTGGGTAAGCACTACAAACAAAATTTGCATAAACTTATGTATAATTGAACGCTCTGTATATCCAGGAAAATATCTATATTCCAATTTAATGAAAGTGTAATGTAAAAGTGATCACCATAATGCCGTGTCATGTTGGCTCAATGAAAATTCATCTGCCACTAAACATTTTATTTACGTAAGAATTTTCTATCTATGGATTCAGTAAGGGATGAAAACCTCCATATTTCACATAAAACAGAACCATCTTCAAGTATTTTTTTCAATGTTTCCTTTGGCCAAACAACAACGTTTTTAATTCAGTAAATACTGAATACCATCAATCTTTTCACCATTCCAGTCTATAATTTTACAAGATATTGGCTATGAATAAAAATTGTTTCGTTTTGAACATTTCTAGAGTCAACTTCCGGAAATAACCATTTTCAAGTTTTTCTTTAATTTTACTGATACAAGCATATCGCAACTTTGGAGAACACTTGTCCCATGTCATTTTTAAAAGAAAAAGTTTTACAGGAGAGCAGTTTGAAGATTGGAACTTCCATTAAAAATAAGAGAATTATGTTAAAAAAATTGAAACTTTTTATTAGATAGTTTTGTCCCTTCAT